>LUCM01004280.1:3349-32797 GCA_008360955.1 Fasciolopsis buskii | reverse complement strand
TATGGCAGTGAACCGTGAACAGTGGCGATCGTGCTGTCATTTTCTATCAAATCCGAATGATTGAAAGAGCGCGTTTGTACAGTTAGACTATGTTCCGTGTGTTGGCTGCAGCAGTATCTTATCTTATCCCGCCTGTGTAGGTCCACTCCCTGTTCCCCTTGGATATTCACTTTTGTTGAAACTTGCAAGTCTAGGGAAAAGGCAGAGGTCAGTGACGCCTGCCTTGCTTTTTAACGCCCAACGATGATGATCTCGAATTCGCCGTCGTCATTGTTCCTTTTGAGGAGGAGCATGTGTCCGTGCATTTGGTTTTAGACCGGATTGTGTGGCAACCTATGAATGTTGATTTGAAGATAAATACACTGAAAACGAAGCTCTTCGTGATTTCGCAATACCAGCCACTTTGATTTCACATCAATGGCAACACTTTGGAACAGGTGCTTCATCCCAACCGAACAGTCTACGCTTCGCGTAGACTGCACCAGGAGAGCTTTCATATCAATTCGCAAGCCGTTGCGATCTCGCAGCGAAATAAGCCTTCGTACAAAGCTGCGCATTTACCGTGCTGCCGTCCTCCCATTCCTTACGCATGAATTGGAAACCTGGCCGCTAACAGTAGACGATACAAAAAGGCTAGAAAGTTTAGACCACTGGTGCCTCCGCTGTATGGCAGAAATCGAGCGGTATGATCACGTCTCAAAAGCCTCTGTGTGTCAGCACTGTACGAACGTCTAACGGCCTTCGTCGATTCTCCAAAGACGTCATCTGCAGTGGTTACGCCATGTTCTTCACTGACAGCAGACGGAATTAACGAAAAGGAGCCTATTATCGTCATCCTGTTTGGAATGGAAACATCGCCTTGAGGGTCAAATGAAAACGAGTTAGCACCATTAAGGCGGACATGGATCGCTAAGGCTTTTGTTCGACTGGCCCAATAATTGGATTTCGCAATGTGTAGACCTCGCTGCAGATCGCAACGCATGGATGGCTGCAATCAGGGACATCCAAAAAGCTGACTTATCCCCTCGCAGGAGCTAGTCGCATGAAAGTAAAAGTAAAATACAGGATGGTCTTATAAGAAACCCATTATCCTTCTTAAGGGTTTTGTGAGCTCTGAGCGTGTGATCTAAACCCCAAGCTTCGCCCTCAAAAAGTCCGAAAACTCCCAACGCGAGCTACAAGCCACACCAATATTTAAAATCGTCGAAAAAAGGATTATTTCTCTTCAACTCGCTATCGTCTCTTGAAGGAGTCGTTTTAGGTCTGGATAATAGGGAAGAGGTGCGGGTCTGCTACCTAGACCCGAAAAAGGCACAGACTGTTGTTAAAAAACTTGAGGCAACAGGTGTTCCTCCCATGGTTATAGAGTGGGTTCATGCTTAAATGATAGAAGTGTTCTATGTGCCAGTGGGGGAAGTGACGCCGAGTCCGGCCAGAGCCTGCAGTGGAGTTCCACAAAGTTCTGTATTCGGATCACTACTCTTACTGGCTTACATAAACGACCTGACCCAGGGTATCAGATGCCTCATCTTTCTGTTCACCGATAACCTCAAGTCAGTAGGAAATCCCGTACACTATCACCCCACAGGAATGGACAAATGGCGCTTTCCGCAAAATGCCGGAAGGCGGGGTGACGGGGATCAAGTACAACTATCAATGGAACTCACTTCAGAAGGTGGAGTAGGTAACAGATTTGGGGGTTCATATACACGAGACGTTTAAATCAGGATACCAGTGTACTGCCGCGGCTGCCAAGGCATTTAGTCTTGCATTAGCTAAAAAGAACCAATTGCTCCAGGGAACCAGATGTTCTGATACTTGTATACAAAACAATAAAGACCGTATCTGGAGTACCGCGTGCATGCCTCAGCGCCGACTCATGTAGGACAAAAATACCCTAGAAAAAGTCCAAGACTTATTAGGAGACTGAAGAGGCTGAGCTACCCACAAAGGCTAAAAGCCTTAAACATGCACTCTTTCGAAAGAAAGCATCAACAAGGAAACAGTTGAGAGGCCTCTCAAACGACAGCAATCTTTTCCTAGTTCTCAGCGTCAACCCAGCATTGCGGGAACACCAACCGGAATTGACGAAACCAAGAGCACTTTGTAGCCAAAAGACACAGTTGTTCGCTGTCGAGTAGTAAACGCATGGAACAAACTTCCAGGTCGTAGGAGCCATAAGTGCGAAGTAACTCGAAGTCCGCCTCGATTATCACTGGGTGGCATCTTTCCTGACTTTCGGTAGCTCGTCTCCAACTACGTCCCTTCATCCATCCTACATCACCTGAACTCAATTCGCTAGCGTTGAATTGCACTGCACCACCCCTGTAGGATTCCCAAACTAACCTATTTTGGTCCAAAACGGATTTTTTTCTAAGAATAGACTGATTTATCCGATATTGGGCAAAGCACTGTCACTTAATCCAGTGACAAGCCTGATTCTCGCTCTTCCCCTAGGTGACCAGATGCCTTATTGTAGCACAGTGGGATTCCTTTGGAAGCTCACTGAAGCAAGAAATTGAACTTACATAAAGATCAAAGCCAAAAATCCTGCAAACTGACCTGACCTGGTATGATCTGGGGTTATTATGGCTCCCCTTTAAATTCCACTAAAAATGATTCAAGGACACCTAAAAAAACCTCCGTTTTGAGGACGATGTGCTGCTATGGGGATAGCCCCAAACACGCCTCGGATAATTGCAAAGGCTTTGACGGTTTGGGATAATACTGCCATTGAAGGGGATATTACGAGCCCGAGATCCCTTTCAATGTCCACTGTCCACAGGCTAATTCCACCAAAATTACAACGCGCGGTTGTGCTTTCTCGCGAAATCCGCACCCTTGAAACATGAGTGCAGTGGAAGGGACATGCTCTATAGCCGCTAAGCCTCACTACACGATGAGGGGGGCAGTCATGACCCTGGAACTTGGAGTGGCATAAAACCATATAAGGTTAGGTATGCTATCGAACCGAGCGACGGCGAGTTGCCATCTACCAACACGTCTGTCCTTAGAGAAAGCAACAGGCATCTTTCAATTTTCCTTCCATTCCTCGAGTTTCTTTAGGTCGTCCTGAAGAACCTAAACATCATTCGAAGTTTAGATGATGCGTCACAGTTTGTCGTCGGCGGCATAAATAAGACAAGGATTGGAACAATGATGGCAGATCGTGTACATACATGAGAAAGACTAACGATCCAAGCAAAGAACCCTGTGGAACGGCATACACCGCTCGTGACCGAGTGACACTGGGAGATGAACTGCGAGACTCCCACCCAGGAAATGGTGCCAAGGGAGAAACCCCGATTCAGTGCATCAACTGACCTTTTACCCACAATGTGGGTAGGTGTGGTTTTGTCCAACAGCTTCCATTGAGGGATTCAATAAATGCTTTACTGAAGTCAACAAACAACAATTCAAGGGAAAGTTCAGGTCAGACTAGATCAGACCAGGCCGGATTACAGGATTTGCGAAACGGACCAACGAGAGCCCAGGTTTTTTCGCGAGTGTGCTTCAGAGTCTCACCACCATTTGACTTCAGAGTACTTCTTCTGCACCTCGGAATGCAGGTTACGTTCGGAGAGTAACCCGGAATGGTAGTGTTCACCAGGAAATAAGGTTTCAAACCAGAATACAGCGGGAATAATTCAAGAGGAAAGGCAACAGTGTAACTGTTTGCCCCGTGCAGTAATTCAATATGACAGATTATCATAACACCTAATGTGCTTAGGATGTCTTGTTCACAGTGAGGTGGATAAGAATAAGGACAGTGATGGATATAAATGGCAGATTAAAAATCGTAAGATGTGTATGAGATGTCCAAGCTAGTCTTAAACTGCACTACTGTAAGGGATTTGACAACAAACTGATAGTTTATTCCAACTCCGTGTTTTTCAGGATTCGCGGTTTTTAACTTCAATGCGCGTCCCTTTCCTGGACTCTTCACTTTCTGATGAACAGAGGGACAACAGTTAGACTGTGGCCCGAAAAACGGGCGGGAGCTCCTCACCACTGAGTTGAACCCAGAAAAGGCCAGTCTAAAGACTTATTCAGGATGTTCACCTACGTGTCTAGCCCAGCAAACAGAGAACTGAAGATAGAAGGTCAGAAAAAACGGTGGGAGCCGACCATTAATTGGTTCCCGGCACTTTACACTCATTGCTCGGTAGCTTGCGTATCACTTTCTGTACACAGCGTTTTACTGTTTTACAAAATAAAACATCTTTCTACGCAACGACCTGAGTTACCGCCGTTCGTTTTGATTGCGTTCGTACTGTAATTAATCGTTACCACTCGACGAATTAATCCGCCGACCCA
Source organism: Fasciolopsis buskii (assembly GCA_008360955.1). Taxonomy (NCBI): domain Eukaryota; kingdom Metazoa; phylum Platyhelminthes; class Trematoda; order Plagiorchiida; family Fasciolidae; genus Fasciolopsis; species Fasciolopsis buskii. Next base: position 28,480 of record LUCM01004280.1, on the reverse strand, counting down.
GCGTTCACATGGGCTCTAGCTTAACACACGGGGGCAGTCGAATTGGAAGAGTAGGCAGGAACTTACTGTGGAGGTGGGCAGTATATCTGGCGGGATCCAAACCTGTAGTGGGCATTTCGGCCTGGTCTGAATTACCGATAACGTTTCTCCTAGAACTTGTTGTTAACCCAGGGTTGCCTCGAGGTGCTCAAGGAACTACAATAACATCAGCTTGGCTAAGCTCCAAATCAGAGCCACGGAGTTAACCTGAGACACGGCAGATGAGGTTGAGGTGGAAGATAGAGATTAATCAATAGATCTCTACAAACCGTACAGAATGAATCTGCGCCTCTGAGATGTGAGAATCGCGAAACAAAAGCAGCCATTGAAAAGGCCATTAGGCGAATAAATTCTTGCTGGGGGTATACAACGCGCGGAGCCAGCAAAACTGGATCCAGTACGTAAAACTTAGGACCAGCACATTAAAGCTGATCCGAGATGAAAAGCGCAAATATGAGCTTAAACTGGCACAATGTGCCAAGTGTCAACCAAAAAAGTATTACACCTATGTGTATTCAAGAAGCTAACTTAGAGTTGATATTGGTCCGTTAAAAGCTGGAAGACAGGTCATTAAGAACGACCAGAGCAAAGTAGACACACTGGCTCAGTCCACAGGGTTGACAGGTGCGACCCCGGAGCCTTAGTGCTGGATACCTCATCGCAGTTTATTGGAGACTTGCTAATAACGGAGGAAGACCTACGTAGGCAACTGGAGGGGTTAAACAAAAATAAGTCTGCTGAGACAGATGATATTCACCCGGCCATCATTAAACCGTTAGCAGGCATCACCGCTGGCCCCGTGTGCAAGCTATTCCAGGCCGGCCTAGAACAAGGCGAAATACCAAAGGACTGGAGCGGTGCAGCGGTCGCCGCTATACATAAGGTCTCCTTCATGGAAAACTTAAGGGTAGTCAGCCTCAGTAGCATTCTATCCACGGTGATGGAGAAGTTAACTCGGGTCAATATGTCCCAATACCTAGCTGGGCTTTTCATGCTCTGTCTAGGCCAGCGCGGCTGGACATCTTGGGTGAAGTCACTCGGAGATTGTATGAGGGTAAGCGGGTTGAGGTATGTTATTTCGACTTTAGCAAGGCGTTTGATTCAGTGAATCATCGTCCACTCCTAATCAAGTTAAAATCATTTGGTATCCGGAGGCAGGTATACCAATGGGTGAAGGCGTTTCTTACCGGGAAGGCATTTTACGTCAGGATAAGGGACACGCTTAGCCAAGCTTGAAGTCAGGAGCGGCGTTCTGAAAGTGTCTTCGTTGAGGCCACTCTTGTTTCTGATCTTTACCAATGATCTAACCTCCGCCCTAAAGCCACCCAGTTCTATCTTCGCCGACGATGTCAAGGTGATAGGGTCAACGGGAAGAGAAGGCTTCAGAAATGCTATAGGGGTTGTCCTAGATTGGGCTGGCCAGTTGAACTTGCACCTAAACGCGAGAAAAAGTCATGTTATCTCGAACAACTGAAAGCCTTACAGTACTACATGGTTAGGGACTGTTTACTGTGGGCGCCGTTAGCAAGATGAAGGACCTAGGGATAATCACGTCAGACTATAAAAGGATACACCACTGGACCACGGCAGCCAAAAAGGGCAGAGGTGGGTTACTTAGACTGAAGTCAGACTTGTCCTACCGTAAGTCGGAGGTGTTTATACTCCTGTACAAGGCCATGGCAAGCCCTTAATTGGAGTATTGCGTGCAGGGTTGGTCTATCTTATTCAAGAAGTACGCTACTGGCCTTGAACAGTTGCAGTGGTCAGCAACGAGAAAGGTTGACGGGTAGGGCGGAAAGGCATATAATCAACAACTCTGCTACCTAGATCTCTTCTTGTTGGGCAGAGGGACACGCTGAAGGGACTTGATGGAGACCTGAGATTGTAAACGGCTTGTTGGATCTTAGCCCAGACGACTTTTACAGCAAGAAGTAAACTCTCTTACACGTGGCCATGAGAGAAAGCTTACAAAGCACGATCTAGATTGTTGGTCAGGTTGCACTTCCTTAGTAATAGGGTCCTAAATACATGGAGCCGACTACCTGGAGACTTGGAAGCCATGCAAAGCGTGGTTCCGTTTAAGACAGCGTTGGATCGAAACCGGGATGCAGTGGTCCAAAGGTAAGGTCTTAAGGGCACGGCGTGGCAGACTTTCAGTTTTTCTTTCTAGATCCTTGATCTGAACTGAGAACGCCTGTGACTCGTAATATCACTCGCCGTCAGAGTGAGATATGCTTTTTCAACGAGGACCACTGATCTTGACCTGGAAGAGATGGATGCCCAATCGAAGTGCATACAATCGAAAGAATTCTGGACAATCGAATGGCATGGGTCCACACTTGTCTTGCAAAAAACTGAACCGAATCATTTTTTTCCGTTACTCGTTAGATCCCCAAGCTTGCTTTTTCAAAAAACTAAATGAGGAATTTCGAAACTAACGAAGGTAATTAACAATTAAACTTCCGGAGTTTAATACCCTCTATGGCTATTTCTGTTACATTGGGATGACAACTGTGGCAACCCACAGCCCGCACCGCCAGTGAAGGTCATGTTCATCAGTCAATGAGCGCGGTTAATTGCATCAACGTCGATTGTCGCCAGGTTTGCTTCAGTGCAGTTAACTACGGTTAGGTTTTGGTTGGGCCAGACCAGATTCATTTGTGTGTTATAAAACGGTTGACATAGACACTTGTCTCCTCATACTTCTGTTTGCTTGCGAGGTTTCACAAGTTTAGACGGGCTAGGAACAGTGGATTACGAATGGCCCCGGTTCTCGTGTTGGGTATATTACTCAGCTGCAGACCGAGTTCTCCGAAACACGTTTATTTCAATATTTTAGTTTCCCTTCTTGAATGGATTCGCTGAAAGCCCAGCCCCAGAATGAGAAACAAGAGAGAAAGAGAGAGAGTTAGAGAAGCACCGAAATACTCCCTAGGCAGTCATGAGTGCATCGCGAGCAGTCCGTTTGTAGCAGTATCGATCTTTCAAAAAAATTTGATTGTTTTTGAGCATCAATCTCTCTGCTATCTGCCTTCACGCTCAACACCAGTCTTGTGACAAGTGTTCGGTTGCGGCTGCTTTTATCACGCATGAGATCGGCAGTTTCCGCTGGCTAGACTTTTTGCTCGCCCCAGATTTCCAGACGCTCCGAATGTTTATCGCCTTTCTGCCGTGGTTTGCCTACTTGTGTACTGTCGAACAAGTGCTGTTTTAGCACCACGATATGTACAAAACGATGCTTCTATTTGGCTGTTGCCCCAAGCTGGCTGGAATCCCTTTCCAAAGGCTGCTCCGGGATCCAAGAGAAGCCAAGGTTCGGTGGCATTCCAGAGGCCTCCTCAGCATTTATAAAGTAACCACCAGTATAATCCCTGCAGTCATCGTTTCCTGCACCGAACTCCACCCAACGCATCCACTTATGCTGGAGCCATAAAAAGACAAACTTTTAAAAGATATCGGTGATCAAGGGGAGACCTGGGCTCCTGCGACAGCTAGCAGCTGTCGTTGATAGTTTTACTAAAAGGGAAACCTTTTGCGCATAGGTACCATTTTGGGAAAATTCTGAAACGATATACCCTCTTCCATAATGTACAGGTGGTATATATTATGTGGGATTGTGCGGCAAAGCCTATATTAAGCATAGCCATTCGCTTTTCTTGCCTTTCTCGCAATTCCCCCAATTTAAGCGTGTTCAAGTTTTCTTTTACCATAACTCTTTTCTATTTTCTACATTCCAATCTTGATATTGTCGCGCATTCCGTCTTCTCTTGTTCGGTGTTTCTGTCATTACCCAACCTTAACTTGTCGTAACTTCAAAGGCATTCTGATTCTCTTTCCCCTTCGATTCAAGCTGAGCATCATGGGGCTCTTTTTTAACGGTCAATTACACACCGCTGTCGGCTATCTGCGGCCTCACGTACTGCGCAAATCTGAGACCCAGTGTTATCGTAAAGCACAAACTGTTGTTCTCTGTTGCCTTTCGCTGTGATTCTTTCTCTTACCTTTTTTATTTCTTGTGCCTTTTTCTGTTTTTAACTTCCATCCTCAGGTAACTCCTACCTGTCAATTTCTGCTTTGTGGTTGATAAGTTCAACGTCTATTGTATATACCCCGGCTGCTCTGTTGTTATGGTCGATAACTATTCTAGGGTCTTTGGTGCCACAGGTTTCATCCCTGCTGTTAATTTCCCAAAAGAACCTCTTCTCAATATTTCGAAATTGGCGGTATGTTGATTATTGCGCGGTTGAATATTTTTATATGTCCGCGAAAAGATTCATAAAAGCCCGTTTTGTGATTGGCCAGTCCACACCTCGATCAAGGCCACCCAACAAAACTATTTAAACGATAGAGCTCATTTGAGTTCTCACTTGTGTTTGGTGGGTCGCCACTAAACGCTGCGAGTACATGTGTATTTTTCTTCAGTGTATGCATAGACCAACCAAACGCGGCAACATAGCAAATCTGGTAACAGCGTTTTTCAAAATCAACGCAATCAGCCGGTAACCACCATGGATGCGTACATGAAAAAATGTTCCAGACCCAGCTATAACTAATGGAGGTTCTAATCCAACGGACTGGGAGTATGACCACAACAACTGGCAGCCCTGGGATTTCATCGGATTCCCTGCTTCGCCCGATGACCGATTTCCTACACGATCCACAGTGCGGCGTTGCGTTTGAATCCTGGTTCAAACGCTACGAGGACGTGTTCACTATCGATCTAGCGGACAAAGACGACAAAACCAAAGTACGATTACTCCTGCGAAAAATGGGTCCTGCAGAACACACGTGGTACATTAACTTCATCCTGCCGGATGAAACATGAAGCCGCACGTTTGACCTAACTGTTCAGACTCTAAAGAAAATTTTCGGTGAACCATCTTCCCTGTTCAACAATCGAAATCGATGTCTGAAATTCGTCAAACGGGACGTGGACGACCTGGTAACATGCGCGGGAATTGTTAACCGCGAGTATCATAGGTTCAAACTGAGTGCACTGACAGAAGACCAATTTTGGTGTCTGATTTTCATTTGTGGGCTTCAGTGCCCAAGCCATTCAAACTCGTCTTTAAGCCAAAATCGAACAGCAACCAGATACAACTTCGGAACAACTTATAGACGAGTGTGAACATTTATCTAATCTGAAACATGACGCGGCGATGATTCAGCGACATGAAAGGTCGTACAAAAGTGTGATCGCTCTTAAAGCTGGAAATCCGCCCATGCCAGCTTAGAGGTCACATGCACGTCGACAGTTCAAATCCGCCAGGCTTTCCTCGCTTTGCAGGCACTGTGGGGCCGGGAACTTCCACAAATTCTGTCCTTTTACACCCGGACTCGGCAACATAGCACCCGTTCAATTGATGCTGGAATACGGTGAACACAGAAAACATTATAATCGTGCACAACCCATCGGATGTGTTCGCTGCCACTGCCGTTCTATGCTAGCAGCACCTGCCATAGGTGACCAAATAGAATCGTGGGCGGTAGAACCAAATCATTGATGAAGGATGCCGACAAGTAGGACGCCTTTTATCAGGCTCACAGTAGGCCCATTAACCAGTCGTGCTGATCCGTGTGCTCGCACATGCACACTCAAAGCAAGTAGAATATATCAGCAAGTTGATTGCAGATGCAGTAGAGTTAATGTGCTAAGATGACCTGTGACATTTAGCCATTCTTTTGCGGCAGTGAACACGGGGCTGACCTCAGTGATACTGGCGTTACTTTTAATGGCGCCGCATGGCCTATAGACACTTACTTCGTCACTTCCAGAACTCGTCTTTACCTCCTGTTTGCACGACCTTCGCCAGCAATGAGTCATACAGGCTAACATCAGGCGAAATCCCCGTCGTCCCCTCCCATCGACTGTCGGCACTATCCACTTGGCTTCAACCAATAACCACGAAAGCGATGAAGCGAATACCATAAACAAGTGTCTGCCAGGAGGCACCTATTCCTAGAACATTTATTGAGAGTGCGAGATCCCCAAGCAACCGACCATACTCCACCCTGTGTATGCCCAAAGCAGGGAGCGTGTCAATATAGGCTAAGTTCATTTGGCCTAGCACGCATTTTGAGGCCTTGTTCTTTCCGTTCCTTCTCAAGATTGACGGATAAATTCGGATGCCCGCTTCAGGATCCAGATTGTTTACGGCTGAGAAGAGCCACTGGAACTAGTCATGACTTCACAGGCAACGAAGTCAACTGGCCTGTTCTAGCCGTGGCATTGCTTACTGGCCTAATACGTCACAGGCGTTTGTCTGAGAGATGTCGTCTGCAACTGCAAACCCCATGTCTCTTTTAAACGTCTCCCTGCCTACTGGAATCTCCAGGACGCAACTACTGATGTAGGGCTAACCAAAAGGGGATGCCTTTTATTTATCTGCATTGACGTGTGTACCAGCTGCGACCGAGACCATTATAGTATTTCTAGGTCTGCTGCCCTGTCTATATGTTTACCATAGATCGTACGTCAGGGCAGACGATTACATCAAACTCATGTGGCAGGCCATAGGGACCTGGATGGATAAGATGAGTGTTCGCGAAAATGGCGAAGAATCCTAGGTCATACATGGGCCCCGGTGGTGCCTCGATTGTGGCGTCAAATACCAGTTATGAGGTTTCATTTTCCGCGAATGAAGTCGGTTCTTCTATATTGGTGGTAATCAGATAACTCTAGCCTTCATTTACCGTTCCATCCCAATATGCTGCACATGTAAACACTTTTTTCAATATCCTTTGCTGAACCTTCACCATCATCCGCAACCGCTGCGTTCACGCAGTCAGCAGTCAGCAAAAATGAAACGCGATATTCCCGACATTTCCACTAGGTCGTTTATTTAGAGCAGGACAAATAATCGTTCAAGGAACGACCACTGTGACACGCCACGTAATTCCGACGCACTCTTGGATTTTCTCTTTCCGCCATGATATGAGGTTCCTACTTGTCTGAATAGCCGAAGCCCAGTCTAAAATTGAGACTGTAAGTTCAAACAACCAAATCATGGCGATCAGCTGTCGGTGATTCACGGAACAGAACGTCCCGCGAAATAATGAGTAGCGCTCATCTGCCAACTTCGTTCCATCATGTCCGGCCATAACTTTATCGGGGAAAACAGGTAGACTCGGACAACAGGATCAACGTTTTGCTGATTCGTCCGGTGTTGTGCAGAGCACCGGTTGTTTTACCAGGTCCATCCCGGCGCGTTTCCTTATAAACCCCTCAAGTTATCAGCAAAATGACTGCCAGCCCAACACGAGCATGGTTTCGTGCATGCTAACACGGACATTTTACGTATAACTGAAGCAGCCGCCACCTGTGAATCTAGTGGAGTCCCACCCAACTCAAATACGCCTAAAATAGTCTCGTGCGGGCACGAGTGCAAGCCTGCGGGCGTCAGATCTTGAAATCTTTGATTATTTCTCAGACTTTAGATTTTTATCCAATGGTTCCTTGGTTTGGGTTGCCTTCTGTCTAGGTCGACTTGCCTAGATATTGAGAAATAGGCATATAAATTCCATCAGCAGCATAAAGAAGTTTGAAAATTCCTTCATTCAGCGCATTGGCTGAAGTGATAGAAACTAAGAAGAATCTAGGGCTTAGTCAAGCAAAACAATTGACTATTGGCTTTATCGTGCTTGTAACGGCCCCAGGAAGGTGAGAATAAAACTGGTGTCAGTTAGCTGCTTAGTTGGCAGCCCATGAGTCTCCGATAAAGATCGGCGCATCTTTGAACGCGGCTTTTCAGTGTAAGTTTGCCGCTCTTTTTGCTCAAGAAATTTCTTAGAAAAATGACTTTGAATGACAATTTAACCCCAAAATCTGAGGGGAATGGATTCACAGTCCTTCGTGATGGACCTCTGTAGGAGGATGATGTGCTCAGGATAATGAACGGCCATACTTGGTCCAAAAAAATGGGTTGCATATTGCAAAAATATCTTCTCTAATCCGCCGTACGTTCAAAGAATATGGATTTAGGAAAAGCAGTCGGGTATAATGAAAGCAACAGGAGATCTCTCGGTAAGTTGCAGGCAGCGCACTTGAGAGAATTCCTCGGGCAAATAAACAAGGAATCCAAATCGATCTAGAAAAGATAATTCATCTGAAAGAAGGCGAACGGTGTCTTCAATGCGGACTACAGAGCTCGCAAACGCTAAATTCCTCTTCGCTCCTCAAAAAGAGCATACCATGGGCCTTATGATTTCCATTAGTTCAAAGCTACGCGATAGTTCGAGCAGGAGAGGATGCGTCCCAAAGACGAAGGTGGAACCTGAAGCAGGACCTGCAATGAATAACCAAGCCCGAGTGCTAGAGGTTGCAAATACCAATTGTACGCCAAACGCCGGGTGCAGTGATGGGTGTCCTCCAAGTTAATACCTTAGACTTGATGAAAATGAGGGCTGAGTTCTGTAAACAGTCAAATGACTTTGATTGCATTGTACTGAAAGAAACCCGGTTTCTCGAAAACGCAAAGGCGGAATCATGGTACCCACAAAACCACAACCGCTTAGGAAACAGGGAAAACAGTGAGGTAGAAGATGGATTTTAGCTAATGACCTTCCATCAATAATGGCGAGATCTAGGGCACCAATTCTATTTCTCCCGCATTCAGACGGCGCCAGATATAGTCATCCAAACAACTAATAGTATTCTGCGTTCGTCGAAGCCCGAGAGCGCCAACTGGAGAAGTGATCAACGAATCGCCTCCACCCCAACGGAGATATAACGCGACAGGGACGGACATGTAGGGGACCTTGACGTCCCCAAGGTTAACCTGGGCACAACTGTAATTTTGGGACAAATACGGGCTCAACCTGCTCGGAATTATTTTGAAACGTCCTTTTTGCAGCGTTTCCGTCCATAAAACAGGTGGAGAAATGAAGAATTCCGTATACGACAATACCAACCTCTAAATGACGGCACCTTTTGGTGGCAATAGCCACGAGTTAATCAGTTTTTCATACGACAGAGGAAAACGGTGAACTCTGGTCAAATGGTGGAGGCCTTACAAGAGCGACGAGATGGGGGCCTGGTTGAACAATGAAACCGGCCTAGAATAGTGTTTAACAGTGGCGTAGACCCGGTAGGTGAGAACGTTGGTCACAACTTGGTTGGTATAACGGAATTGTTTAGGCCTTTAAAAGAGGAAAGGTGAGGGGATTCACCTTGGTGGAAAAAGATCATCAAAAGTGCAACGTACAAGAAAAACAGGCGCGGCGGTGTCATCCAGGGAGTCAGCGGCATCAGAGTCACCTTAAGGCCTGAAGAGGCTTCGCGGCAGATTTTGATTGAATCTTTGAATTGTTTCGTTGTTTCAATGCCAATCGGGTCATTTATCCTTGGTCTGTGAGTTTTTGTTCGAGTCTGGACAAGAATGCACTGGGTTGAAATCAGAGGCTCCAAGAGAGGTCTGGGTAGCTCTGTCCTATTGGGTGAGAATTGCAGTAGTGACAATGCAAAGCTAGATGAACAGCTAAGCGTCAGTTATAGGAGGGTATAAGTTTCAGAGGATTATTCTATTATTCCGAAATCAGTTTACGGTTTCTTCGTAAAAACAGATCTCCCGGTGATGTTCTGATTTCCTCAAGAAACGCAACTCACATGAATACAACCCCTCGGTCTGGGAAATGTCTGAAGCACCATTCTGACAACAGTGAAGTGTTCTCTAAGGCGGAGGAAGAGCAGAGTAAGAACTGCTTCTCCAGCTAACCTGATGCGGAAAGACCGTCCATCAGAGTAAGGTTACTTCTGATACATCTAAGTTCATTGGGGCAGAAGCTGCGCCTTGATAAACGGCAGGATGAGGAGGTCATATGAGCCCTTTCTGGTGCTTTACCACCTCATACCAGGCCGTTCTGCACGGTCTGGCTGCGTATTCTAAGGGCCGAAGTTGGGGTCCGTAGAACTCGCCAAGTTGGCCATTGACATACTCGTGAAAGTCCTGTGGATCAGGTTTTGAATGCGAGTGCCACCTTGGGGCAGAGTGATGTTGGACGGAAAGGTTAATCTACCCGGGAACGGAATACGTTATAATTATCGATCCTGGCCACGACAGCAGCCTCTTTGGTGAGGGGTTTATGCTGATCTGTTTTGGTTAGGATTACGCAGACGTATTTATCGTTTTCAGTGTGTGGACATCAACCTCCAGACCATCGTCTGGCATCGTCCGCGGCTGATTCCAAGAGCTGCGGAGAGGGTCTCAAAAGGATTACCCGTCTACGCACATAGTAATACTGAAGATGATTTGGGGAATTCATTGATCTATCCTAAAAACAGAAGGGTCTCAACACTGTGCCTTGTGGCACCCATAGATTGACTGGCAATGGTTGTGGTGAGGCCATTCCTACTATCGCCGAAAAGGTTTGGCAGGTGTAAAATTCGAACAGAATTTTCAGCATAGGTCTGATAACGCCATAGCTTTGAGCTTGTGGAGAAGTAGACTGTGGAGAGCCCTGAAGAAGTGTATGAAGATGACATATAAAACCTGGCCATCTTCATATGCTCTCAACGGGCTGTCCACAACGGTTGGAATATTAGAGATGCATGACCAATCCTGAAGGAAGCCATATTGGGCAGGGCCGTAGATTAGGTTATAATCCATTTAGACATGGTGCTTGCGAGGCTGGTTGGACTAATTTTCAAATAGCAAGAGTGGAGGAGCCATCTACCTTCGTTAAAAATAAACCTGGTGTCCACCTTCTTCCAGAATTTGGGGAAGTTCCTACTATCGGCTGAGAGTTCGAACAGGAGAATTTAAGGAGCTGCTGTAGTATCAGCCGGTTGTTGTAAGATTTGGAGATGAATCGAGTTAGAACCCATCTACTGATATACGCTAACACTTCGGAAGCCTGGGGAACCTGCGATTTCAGGAGCAACAATGTGACTCAGAATAGTTGCCACGAGTGCGGTGCAATGACAGGGAATGCTCGATATGGTACTGGAGCGTAAAGGAATACGAAGATATGGAATGGAAACCAAGATGTGTCTACCAGCCTGCTTCAACCAGCGGGAACTGCGGAGGTCGGCGGACGAAATGCTTACCAAAGCAAGGGATTAAACTTCAAAAGAGGGACAAAGCGGATGATTTTTTTAATTACCTCCAGTTGGCGCGTGTTCAAAAATGCGTCAAGACTCTGAGCGGCATTCTGGTGCTCTCAGTGTAAAATTGAAAGGCACAATAAAAGTGAATCTAATGGTTCTAATGCTACGTGCCTCGAAGTCATTTACCGGCTGTTTCTGAGACATTGACGAAAGTAGTTACGTCCAACGGAGCAGATTCATTCAATCTGTTGCCGGCTTTAGGACTACTTTCCGAAAAATAAAGAGTTGTTTAAAGGTTTCCAATCCACAAAGGTCGATTTAAGGACGACGGAAGCATCTATACTGCAGTAGGGCCATGTCCATTGTGGATCAGAATAATAGAGCGACGCATCCGAAATGCAATTTGTGTGCACTTAGCCAGGAACCAGTTACTTGTCAAAAATCTGTACGGTTTTCTCAAGGACGAGTGGTGTCTGGAAAATATGGCCTTTTAGTGGACGGCGCGACCGCCATGCGAAACAGGATCATTCAGTCACACATGGTTTTTCAAAATGCCTTCGGTTTGGTCGACCATAAGATGCTATTTTTCCTACCGAAAGACTCCAACTGCTGCACCTTCGGTCACTGGTGGGCTGCGTACACTCTTTGTCATTCCCTCTGAAAGGTACTATGGCGGAATGACCCAGGGATCTCTAAGTAGACCGCTGCCTTTCCTGGTGTGCAGCAATGGCCAAACTGCGGAAACGAAATCTCTCCGTCATTCGTTCTTTGATGATGCGGAAGTCTTAGATTAGCCCTGTAACAACCTAAAGCAGCGAACTCTGATATCGTATACGCCTGGCCAACTAGGCCGAGTGCGTTTATGAATATGGCGGTTGCATCCGCTGGACACTCAAGTGGAGACAACCATAGGCCAGTCCAAACCTGTTGTCAGAGTATGGGGAGAACGAAGAATGTGGGTGCAGTTATCCACCATTCATTCAAAAGTCTATCCAAAAGTGCAGCAACCCGCAAGGTCAATCAAATTTTCAGCCAAAACTCTCCAGTGATTTTAAGGTAGTCGTACTCTCGCAGACTCCGGTCGCACGTCGCCATCAAGGGTTTGCGGTAGAAGTCTAAACGTTTACTTTAGTTCACAACAAGCTAACCCTGGGAAAAATTACGAGGAAAGCCCCAAAACTGGGGGGCTAACAGCACGAGAGACTACAGTCTCCAAACATCTAAACTGACTAGGTGTTGCTGAGTGTCACCTTGACTGTGACAGTCAGCCTTGGTGTTTTACTAGTCACTCATAATTGTGCTGAATGCTAGCATGCTCAGAAAATGCGAAATATTCTCGGGCGCGCCCCGTTTATCATTCAAGTATCGGCCGGTAGGAATCAGCACTTTGGATATTTAGGTTCAGGAAGTCAAGCTGACTGGTGAAGCAAGATCGGACCCGCAAAAAGCCGTGTAGGAATGGTCGGTAGGACTGCGAGTAATAAGGAAGTCAACCAACTAAACTTTAACAACTTTTCCGTGATTCTGAGTAGAACTAGAGTGTGGTTGATAGGGAGAAGGTGTGCCATGCATAGAATCCATTTCGGGATGTGGAACAATGAGGGATGTCTTCGATTGTGACGGGGAGACAGCGCAGGAATGGGAGAGTTAGAACAGATTTAAAAGGTGCAGATGGAGACCAGCGAAATGGGACTGGTTTGTTACCATCGGGCCCCGGCATGTGGGATGGCTTGGAACATTTAATTACCGCCATGATGTCAGCAACGCCAAATGGAAGGGAGGATAATGTAGCCAAAGTCGGCATGGGATGGATTTCGGAATGTAGCGGATTGTAATTGATAAAAGAGGAAGAGATATATGTATTTGATGCTTCGGCACTGTTTACAGGGAAATCTGTACGTGGGTTGTTGAATATGATGAATTTTGGAGAGGCCGAGGAGCTTTGATTCGAGGAAAGCAGCGATGGTGTAAAAGAGGCAGATTCATTAGTTGAAGGGTATCTGAGTCTCATATAAACAATCTGAGGACGGATAAATACGATCTGCTCCACGGGTGGCGATAAGGTGAACAATAGTGTTAATCTGAATGATTCCCTAACGCAAACTAATGACCCCATTGCGAATCTGTATAGAGATTGGGGCCGCAATCTGATCCTCAACGCTCGCAATCTTCTAAGCGGACAAGTCCTCTCAATTACACAGCTTTACCGCTGGAACTGCTCGATCGTGCCTAACATACCCAACGTGTTGATGGCCAATCTTCAGGAAGGCACCCCACAGATATGGACTTCGGATGCCACCACCGTCGTCTGTCATTTGCACCACATCCGATTCACGACTCGACAACTACGGCTGTCAGAATGCCAGTAATTGTTATAAGTTAGGTCCCCGAATGCAAACAAAAGGAGCAAAGAGACCAGCGTTAGATGTATCATTCAACGCACACCACATTAATGGTTGCTCTGCTTAAAGCTCACGACGATTCCTTTCTTCATGTTTTCAAACAATGGTTTGCCACAGCTCTGCATTCATGTTCCTCGTCCCACCGCATTTCCAAGTGGCTTTTAACTCTTTTCTTGGTTGCATGAGCTACGGTAGAATGACTGGCGTTCTTTTCATACCCATTTTTATGCTGGGTATCTGTCGGCCTTTAGTACTCTTTTCCCCATCTGTTCTGGCCTTTAAAGACTTTCTCCGTGGCAATTTATCATTCATGTCTATTTTATAGACTCGTTAAATCCGACTACTGTCGACTTATCTTGACACCCGCCGCCATCCTCCAATTGAACTTTGCGCCTGTGACACGCATCGTCGATGCAAATGAACACCTTGTTCCTCGAAGAATGCCATTTTTGTCATTTCTCCTCATTCTGTCCCAACCTGTAAAATTGCTTCCATGTCACCCCTCTTAAGCCCCAATCTATCCGTGGCTTGCCAACCACACTCTAATCCATCGCCCCACAAGCCCTGCTCCAACCATGCGCTACTGGCTTTAGTGCATCACAACCTTCCGCAGGCTCCTCCCCTCCCCATAATAATGGTTTGCCTAATACCAATCATTTTTTTCTTTGGAATTACTGTCCCTTACTAACAGACCCATCTCACAGTTCCCGTCAACAGTCCTTTGTACCACAACAACCCCAATAACCATATCGTGTAAATTCCGGCAATCACGCATCGTGCTCCTCCACCCAAGACAGTCACCCGGGGAAACACATCCGACCAGCGCCAGATGGCTTTCGGTCAAAACGGCTTATATAAGTCTTACATCCTACTTTGACCTTGAGTTGGTGCCTGTTACAGATAACCGGATGAGGGAAACTTCATCCATAGATCACTTCTCCGTGGCAGAATGCCAAACTTTTTCCGGCCTCTGTTGAGATAGACGTGTATAAAGATGCTTTGCTCATTCGAAGCACTATATCTGGCCCGATGATAGTTGACTCCCCACCCTTTTCTAACCATGGATATTTATGACTAGCGCTCTCGGTCCCGAGGGTGGCACATACTTATGTTGAACGAGAGAAGCAAACTTTCGACTCTCCCGTAGACTCTTTCGGCCTCTCACCGGATCAACCACCAAGTGCGATGATTAGTGCGGTGACTTCGACATCCTCGCTGTATTCCGGCCCTCCCCTGATACCCCTCCTGTTTTTCAAATATTCGTCTCTTCGGTCCGGCAAATGATCCTATCATGTTTGTCAGCCCAGGAAGGACGCGAAAAATCCCCGTTAATTGTTCGCTTTCAGCCTCACCGGGACTATTATCACTGCGCGAAATGTATTTCCTGAAAGCAATCATAAAATTGTATTCCGCATTTTTATGATGCTCCCAACGAAGCCCTTGAATGTAGATTTAACTACAGGGAACTCTCTTCGGGTCACTTGGACCGTAGTTTTACTCATGTTTTGCGCCCTAAACTGGAATAACTTCTTCCTCGCTTCGGATCCTCAGTTAGATCCTGGTTCAATCCAGGAAAACTTCCTCACACTATTTCTGAGTATCGACTTTCCCAATCATCCTCCGGCCAGTCCTGGGCATCGCGTGTCTACTCCATGCGGGTCGAAGCCATATCACTTCGGGATAAATTTCAGTTAGCAGAAGACTTCTTATTACTAAGCATACACTGGTCAGGTAAATCATGCTCAGCCATTAGGCAAGTCATGTCAAAAGCAGCAGCTGCATTCACCATGTCCCAAATACGTTTGATAGCACCTCAAAACTGCATTCTGGTGGTGACCCCTATTGTTGTTAGAAGTTATCCTGCCTAGTCACCACCGATGAGCACAATTTCGAAAACCCGAAGAACATTGTAAAAGCATTCAACAGTCAACTTCTCTCCCCTTCTCACCAAGGACTGTCATCCATCCCCCCTTCAGTCCCTTATAACCAATCGATTTCCCCCACTTTCTAAATTTCATGTCGTTAAAAGGGCGTTCGTCCATCAAATCAAGTAGTAAGTGCATTTTTTCCTATTTGGCCCCCTCCGAAATCTGCCAAACCTGCTGATCACGGGCTCCTTGGGCTTCTTTGGCACATCGCACAGCTTAATTAAGTTGTTTGTGACCAGGATTTTGCCTGACCCGCAATTTAGAAAGGCTAGAATACTATTGGAACTTTTTTCAGTTATCAAGTCAATCGCCACAATCCCTATTATTGCAAACTCAACGAGCTCTCTTGCTAACGTAAAGACATTTTTCTGTCCGTTCGCAGGCAGTGTTTTAAGCCCACTTTCGCTTGCAATAATAGATGGTGTGTGCCTTTGCGTCTCTTTCTCATGCATTTGGTTCTCTATCGGGACCCAGTGGCCAGATATGACCCGTTCAGGCAGACAAAACGAGTACCTGTAGTTTTCCCCGTGTCCCACCGCTCCCCAACTTCCACCACTTGGGTCCCTTGCAGCCAGCCAATATACTTGCCTACCTACACAGTCTATGATTTGCCTGCCGGTCTTTTCCCTGAGAACTGACGTGGATGTTTTCCCATATCTGTAGTTTGACCTGATCATTTGATCCGGAAGCGTGGGTCGCTCTGCTTACTTCGCCATGTCTGTTGCCTTGGCTCTTACGTTGGCCAAATCGACTATTGCCCATGCTAGATTGTGCTTAAAGAAAATCAGTAAGCTCCTAAAAATTGGCCCTCATTTTCCTGCCATGTTTGTCCGCTCCTTCTGAGCAACACCTCGGAGGTATACAGATAGAAGTTAGAAGTATGATCTGTTCTAATTTCCCTTGTAGCACAGCTATCCTTAGCCTACACATATCAGCATCGGTGAGCTTTGTATGCTAAAAACTGGTGCCTGATATAGCACTGACTGGACTAACTAATGTAAAGTCTAATAAAGCATCGTGACCGAAAACCGAATCCACGACTAGCCGAATTACTTCTCGTCCAACTTCAAATGATTTCGATTCTTTTCTTGGTAATTCCATAATCCTCTGTCTCAAAATGACCGACATGTATACCGCAATGTTTTGATTTAAGGTATTCAACCAGCGCGCAGCCAAAAGGATGTCAGCCCTAAACCAAAGCAAGATTTACTCGCAACTTTCTACAGTACTAAATGAAACAGACATAACGAAGTACAAAAACGCAAACCAGCGCAATGAGAGTGAAAGGGCCTACCGAGAGCGAAGAGGCCACCACGTCAAGACCGATGGCACGAACAAAGAGCAGCTTATTGCAAACATTGGGATACACAAACCAATTGGCGGGCACAGTATATCAGTGGGCCGTTTAAACTTAACCGTGAGTTGTTTTGTCTAATATTCGCGGCTATCCACTGAACGGGAAGATTTTCAAAATATTTCAATACGCATGTTCTATGCAGTGAGCTCTCCTTAGTTACGGAGACTCTGCTGAGAGAGCCGAATAGAACAGCCGGTAGAAATGACATCTAGGTGCATCTTAAGGTGTTCTGGTGGGTGTCAAATTTGCGTTTGGTGCTGTCTTTGACTATGCAGGATGAAGATAACATTTACACCAGCTGATGAATTGTGACTATGAAGGTTTTTTCCATTCATCTTCGTGCGTTTGTAAACTGAGCAGCATTCAAAAGTCTGATGCTAATATGGTCTCAGCTGCGAAAACCGGACATGATCTTGACTCTACAACCGCCACAGCTCTCTGGTATATCCGGTGCCATGGGAAGTGCTCGGTTGGCTTCCATCCGATGTCTCCGTGGCCGGTGCTGAGGACAATCTGGTCGAACCGGAAAGGTGTGACAAATGAGATGGCGTAATGCAGTTGGTCACACTTAACAGTGAAGCATTTGACGCGACTGATAGAATTTGTATCTCATCGATGGGTAACGATCAAAACTGAAGTCACGCGGCTGCATTTTATCTTGCAAAGCGGTCCGGCACACTGTTTTTAGGAGGATTGCTGAACCCCGTTAACAAGGAGGAACACGTGGATTGAAGGACGGGAAGCAGCTGAAGCCTAATCCGAAGAGTGTTGATCACGCTATGGACTCATGTGCTATGGGTGGCGCTTTGCATGATCACGCAAAACCAAAATGCCTGGACCGAGGCTGCGTTACCGGCACTCCGGGAAGGCGAAGTGTGTAAACAGGCACTAGTGTGCATTGCGTGGCCCATGTTGTTTCTCTAAATGCGTTTTGCAAACCTTTAAGGGCTAATGGTTATAGTTCGGCCCATCGCGAGTGACGGCTTTTAACTGCCAATGAAATCATCCCAGCTAATCATTGGATTGTTGGCTATAGACAGTTGCTCTATTGTATCCAGCCCCACATTTGAAGACAATTTGAAAACCCCTCGTTGAAATGCAAACTGCGGTTGAGTCATTACAGCAGGTCCATCATATGTATTAACCCGGCAGGCCTAAAACCTTCTGTGGCTTCATCTCACTCGTAGTCCTGAAGTACTGCTCAGGATCGAGGGTTGAAATCTTAATATCTCCTCAGTGTAAACCACCTCTTTTTCCTCATAGCTCGTCCCGTTGAATTGCTAGGAACTGGATGACAGAAGACAGTCAATGACATGAAGTATGTTGCGGCACTGACATCGATCATGTGCTAAACCCTTCCCCTGAAGCATAAAATGCACTCAGAATCGTGCATCTGGTGAGAATATGGCAGCACATTGACAAACACATTAGCTGAGCGGAATTAACGTGTAGTAGATGCAAAAATGCGTCAAAATAATAAGAACAAGGTCAGGCAGTCCCTTCATTCTTGCTTACTTTCTTATCTTAGTGGCCCAGGAGCGTGCACCAAACGCATCAGGATGGAGCTTGACGGCTGTCGGCAAGACCTCAGCCTCATTCCAAGACAATTGTCAAACCTTAAATTAAAAGTGTCTTCGCTTAGGCAGACAGTTTCGTAGGAAAAGTATTCCTTGAGTGAAGATGTTTTGCGAGTATAAAATGGACGAAGGAGTTCAAACAGTTTTTCGGAATACCCTTAAAATTTTTCATGGCTCTTGTTAAACTAATTGATCAGTACAACCGGACGAGAAAAGGTTTACCGGTAAAAGCACATTGCTGCCAATGCACCAGGCCTCTTGCTAAGAGAGGCTTACACTTGTAATTCGTTGAAAGACTCCGTGGGATGCTATGGACTATTTTCGTAACTGTTTTTTTGCACTCACTTCTTTTTTCAACTCCCAGAAACCAATCAGAACTTAGCGATTCGACTGCGGCATCAGGCTGTTTCGGATATAAATCTTATGAAGAACGAAAAAGCCTTCCCAAAAACATTCGGAAAACTGTGTCCGACCACACTGGGCCCGAAGTGTTGACATGATGGCCACCTGATGGTTACATGTTTAGGAGAACCCGGCAAGCCAGAATCCTATAGTCTTGTGCTGCTAAACAGTTACGTCGCCACATTCACACCACAACTTAACATTTCATCAGGAGCGTTTCCGAAAGGCATGCGCGCTCGTCGTCATTGAATGGCAATTTTTCTCGTCAGAACAAAGCTCGGTGCGGTCCACTGCAGACTGCGCTTTTGTGGTGACATAGCCAGCGTACGCTTTTATGTTCTCTTGGATGATTGGGATGGTGATTTATGTAAGTTAGCAATGACGGGGTGCCCGGGATAGAAACCTGAAATAAGTCAGTTTGAATAAGAGGCTATACCGAGAGGCATGGACCCCTCCAACGGCAAAGAAAATGCCACATGAAGGCAATCCTGATAAAGAGGCCCATAATTTTTGAATTTTGTGTTATTGCGTCAAACTCTCAATGCCGAAGCATGAAACTCCTATTGTGACGTTTTATACGGTGCAAACAGGAAACCCCTGATGTAACAGCAATTGGGAGTGTTCTGTTGTTTGTCAGTAAACTGGTGCACATATGTGAGTATATATATGGCTGTTAGGCGAGGGAATGGGTATATCAATTACACACGAACGTGGTGAAAACGCTTTTCGGTCTCCGGAAACCTTAATATCGAAGCTTTGGAATACCGATGAAGTTTTAAGCTTTGACATTAGAAACGAGCACGACTGCTAAAGAGCGCCCTTTGTCTTGTACTGCACAAAACGCTTTCACTAGCCCAACTGAATCAGTTGCACCCAAGTGGCCGAGATTGCATATCAAGAAATATGGGATAGCTCTGAGCTGGGGAAACCGTCGGCCTTTGACAACCTTCACGTGTGTAGCAAAGAGTTCCATCCTGTCAAGGTGCGGTAAGTACAACCGCTAAACTTAATAAACTATCCTGCAGAGGTTAGTCTACTTCAGGGTCAGTCGCCTGTCTGTGCCTTCGACTTTGGATTGGTTCCAGGTGTCCAAGTCAAACTGAGCGTAAGGAAAATTGCCCCGGCAACGCACTGCCTTCAGCAGTGGCATGATTTGCATCTCCCTTAAACTGCAAGAATACCTTTGTGGTGAGATTCACGTGATGATTACCTGTCAGAGGCTGAATGTAACCCGTACTTTAACGGTCAACGACCTACGTACCTCACTGAGGCCTTCGAATTAGTTCCCGGCAATCCGCATTTCCTTACGCCTCAGATCTATGGTGCTGCCACCCAAATCTTAAAGGGCGCACAGCCTCCTGCCAGCTAGAAAACTCACGGGAAATTTAGGGGTCGCCCCTCCACAGTTATAGCCAGACATCACTGGATTAACGCAGAGCTCGATGATAGTCCCTCGCTTTTTTAACCAACGGAACCTGGCTCCCGACACTAATGCACTGAGATTTATGAGGTCTGTGTGACCATCTACAGCTGCCATCTAGAGCGTTTGCTGTCAATCACGAACAGCCCCACTAACGAGGATAAATGCGTTAGCATGAAACTGGGCAAAGCAGGTCAATATGTACTCCCCTTGACTTAGTTTGTAGTCCTGGGCATGGTCGATCGCGCAAAACGGCAAGATTCTGGTTAACCCCCATGTACCTGCTAGTAAGGCGGCTTTCTGCATTCCAACCAGATATACACTCATCTTACAGGTATATTGATTGGCAACATCTAGATGGTCAACGAAACCTGTATTCAGCCTCTTCCGGAGTGAGAGAGGGAGAGTTGGCGTACGGTAGACCCGCTGGAGACCCGGTTCATTGTACCTACACAAAGGTTGTTTTGGGACTCACCAACCTCTTTTAACCCTCCCATTTTTCAAGGCGCAACTTCCACCCCGCGGCCATGGACTCACAATAAATAATCTCAATCTGATAAATAATCCTCCCACAGCGGATTAACCAGTTCAAACTTTCCCTTCTTTCTTTGATAGCAAACTAAGCAAATGCTTCAGAACAAGGCTTCAGATATTTCCGAGACCAAAAGAGCAGCATTCATGTGACAGGCCCATCCTGAAAAAATCGAAATATCTGCGGGGAAATCCATTTTTGAGAAAAGGCGATATCCACTTGCGAGTAAAAGAGCAATCTTCCCCTAAATATCAGAAAGAACAGAATTGGGAAGACACCCAAATAGGGGAATCATGCCTCCTTTTTACTGTCATTTTGCTGCCCATATACTTTGAGACTTTCACTATGATGACCCAGTCTAACGCTACATTGTAGATGCCGCCGGCCTTTGCAGATTTTCCTGCCTCAGCTGGTTGGTCATCCTTCCAGGCCTCAGTGAAACCAAGCGGACCCAGGACAGAGGGGCTTAATGGCCTCGAAATCGTACACTACTTTAATACTTGAAAATTAGTAGCAGTCCCTTCAAATTCTTGCAAAAAAGTGCTAACTGAGGTTAATATTGGTGGTGCAGCGAGAGCAGCTTGGAACGATGACTTCAGGAGCTGGGTCCTCACTAGGTGGAACATGGTCGAAGCAGAGGAGGCTTGATACAGACCTTTACGATTGTGAAGAGCCTAACCGGCACACGGGCTAGTGCTCTTTTAGATTTTTCTTCCTTTTGTGTCACTACGAGGCGTAGTCTGAAGCTAAAAAGGAGTCATTATAGGTGGAATTGAGAGTCCGGTTTTTCACGA
This sequence comes from Fasciolopsis buskii, assembly GCA_008360955.1. NCBI lineage: Eukaryota > Metazoa > Platyhelminthes > Trematoda > Plagiorchiida > Fasciolidae > Fasciolopsis > Fasciolopsis buskii. The sequence continues at coordinate 6,985 of LUCM01004280.1, read as the reverse complement.
ACTGGGTTGTGCCGCTCTTCAACGGATTGCTCAGGAGTATTGTTTGTTGCAAGCCCGCAGAAGGTTTTGAACACTCTATAACTATGCTGGAGTACGGCACTCTCGGATCTGGGAAGATAAATGGGGCAGGAGCACATCGTACACGTGAGCATAATATTTAACTGTGCTCATTCATATGGACATGACACCGCCACGCAGATTCTACATTTAATATTCCGGGCACCATCAGAGGCCAACGAAGCCCGCCGACATCATGGATCTGGAAGCCCATTTTACGTTTTGCGGTCACTTCTGTCATTTGCAAACTGAACTGGGGTGAACTGATCTGGTGAATGACAGCATCCGCCTAAAACTACGTGTCAGTTACGATAGCCACTGCTTTTTGCCGACTGGGACGAGGTGAGTTTCTATTTCTATGCCACTCCTTTGCAGTGGTCGCTAGAACACAATGGTAATGCAAACAGAACACTAGGAGAGATGGATGATAATTTCTCTTTATAGCGACAGAAGAACTTTGGACGTTTTTTTAGCCCTATGGGTCACTTCTGTCATGTGCCAACTGAACTGAACTGAACGAAACATGCTGTTGTTTTGATCAATCAGTTTTTGCAAGACGGTCACTCTCGCTTATGTAACGCGCGATAAGCATGCCGGTATGGTTCGGTTCCCCTCTTCCTTCCCGTGTTGTCACTTTCCGGTTTTTATCTTCTCCTCTCTTTCATTAGCTTGCAGTTGATCTTTTGCACCCAACTTTGCGCGAGGAGAAGAGAAAGTGCAAACTGAAGCGTTTGGTTCCGTCGCCTAATTCATTTTTCATGGATGTCAAGTGCCCAGGTACAACAATTTACATCCGCCTACTCCCTAGGTTGCTTAAAAATCCAAATAGTCTTCAGCCATGCGCAGACCCCAGTTGTATGCCCAGGGTGTGACCGTATCCTGTGTCAGCCTACCGGTGGCCGGACTCGATTAGCGAATGGTATGTGAATCCCTCGTTGTCTTAATTTCTTCTTAGGTTGCAGTTACCGGAAGAAAACACGTTGATAAAGAAGAGATCATGCTTGTACAAACCGGTAAATAAAGCTTGCTTTGGACACCTTCTTTTTAAAATCTGGGATAACTTTGCGGTTAAGCCTCCCATTACTGTGCCGTTAGTTTATTGATAGACAGCTTATTTGGTTCATTGGGGAACTGGTCTGTTAATTGTAGTTCTAATCTTATATATTTCTTCCTAGTTTTTTTCGGGCGGTTTTATTCTCTAGGGCAATTATAAAAACCGCGAGCTGTCTTCTTTCGTGTGGTTGCGTTGTCGGTCATGACTTGCGCGCATTTTTATCGGTTGGCTGCCCGTGAGAGAATGCGAAAGCCCAGGCAGTTTGTCACAATCCGATATGGCCCCAATGTGCGGGCCTACCTTGTCCAGTCTAGTTGTGGCCGAATTAAATCGCACTACCCAGTTGTACGCCCATGGAAAACGGTTAACAGTTTTCTGGTTTCCCCAGTCATTAGCTGATATTAACAGTACGACTATGTTCAGCACGCCCCCGATGAGCTCACTTGGAATTGCACCGATTAGTTTTTCTGAAAACCATACGATTATTTTGTTCAGTTCAACTACAACCACTAAACTTATGGTTTTGATTGCTTTTTTATGACGTTTACTCGATGGAGAGGCGAGCGATGAAAATTTGAAATTCAACTGCAAAGCAATAAACTAAACAACCGCCTGCGACATGGAAGACAGAACCGCTGCTAAGTATGCTATTCAGCCATGCCCCTTATTGACAGAATTTCGGTGACCGCAATCTAAGAATCTACACGAGCTACTCCACGGCTACGTAATCGACTACCCACCGTCTTGCTAGCAATTGCCACATCAGTGTGCGTACTCCGTCATTCGGTTTGTGTCCCACTTACGCTGCTCGTTCATTATCTTCGCCTCACTCGGTTTCAATCTCGTCTTGGTCACTCTTCTGGCGCATGTGAAGCTGGAATTCAGTGCGGCTGGTCTCTGTGGTCTCGTAACATTGGATCTGTGCAGCTTTGGTGCTGGGCTGCCGTTAAGAAGCCCTAGTGCACTCATCAGTTGTCGTTTGATCACTGAAGGTCTTTCTACGTATTTTCAGTGTTCGGCCTGCTGCAGACGCTATCGGGTTGTCATGCCGTTTTTCGTCGTTGACGGCTTGATGTAGTTTTTTAGTTCAGTTGACAGCCCATGGGACCCAGAGAATTTTCTGCGCATAAGAGAGAGCAGCTCAAACTGCAAATCAGTGTGCCTTGAAAAATCGGGATTGCGGTTATCTAAAATTTGTGCGCCGCAAAACTCCGAGGTAGTCATTTGGGGTCCAGGAGGACGGTTTTACTTCTTTGCAATCTCGCCGTACAGTCCGACGAGCGCTATCGTTGACACGCAGAAGGAAGAGTTTCATGACAATTCGTAAGCAAAAACAAAGATCCCAACATTGTAGCGTTTGCGGACGATTTTAATACAGAAGTTGGAAAAGTTGGTCGATAGGACTTTTGTTTACTTGGGCGTTACGCGTTGCTCATTCAGCATACTGGCATACTGGTCTCAGAGCTACACGCCGCCTAAACTTCACAATTACTATGGTTTAACTTTCGCAGGAATTTGCAGCTGGCTCGTTTCTGTCAAAAACGACAACCTACGGATTCATGCAAATGGGGTCGGTGCATGCACTTGATTTGGTGCAAATTTGGCTGCAGCCCAGTGACCATCGACGCAGATCCGAATGGCCGTGTAACGTGGCTAAGATTTTCTTACCAGTTCCGAACAGACCGCCAAACGAGCTAAATTCATCATTGAGGTCAAACCAGACGAACAGTTTACTTGGTGGTATGCCTCACCTGGGGCCGTAGGCTTGATTTCCATCGAAAGAACAGAATTTATCAAAAGTCGCTGAGTCTAACGGAGCAAGAACTCGTAAGCTGTTGGTGTAGTATAATGCGATCAGTGGTCGCTCATTGTGTTCCACTCAGGCCCGTCATTGCGGAATGAGGAGTTCAAAGGTATTATTTCGCGCAAATCTGTGTACGGATCACCTGCCACTGGAATCATGGCAAATTACTAAAAAAGATGAGGAAGAGCAGAGAGAGGAAACAATGTGCGGAGTTCACCACACATGCTAGTTCCACAATTCACCGCCATCGTATCATTCGCCACCTGTCGGGGTCCATGGTTTCTTCGTGAGCTGCATACTACCCAGTTGCCCGAACGAAGTAAGAGGTTAACCCATGAGATCCTACTCCGAATCTTGGACCAGCTGGTCTTACTTGCAAGACGGCAGGTCTGTCCGAGAGTCACGCAACCCACTGTAGGCCGGTGGCTGGTTGTTCCGTCCATATGCTCTCCGGATTGGAGTAGACATCCTGCCTGTCCCGTGCGCCCTTTCACTATATTGCATACATATAGTGAAAGTTGAACAAGAGTGGAGAGATGGGACACCCTTGTCGAACGCCACTAGTCGTCTTGAATGAACGTGACAGTTCACCGTATGCCCACAGGCGACCGTAGGTATGCGAGTACAATGCTCGCAACAGGTTCACAAACTTTGCTCGCGACAGGTGCCAACGAAGTTTGTGAACCTGTTGCGAGCATTGTACTCGCATACCTACGGTCGC
>LUCM01004278.1:168525-188174 GCA_008360955.1 Fasciolopsis buskii | reverse complement strand
TAACCTGTTTTCTAGGCCCCATCTGCTATTCTTGCTTACTGTGGCATAGTCCTCGAGCGCAATATCCTAAGAGCTACTAGGTTGTTCGCTTCAACTTTCGGTGCACGGAGACGCGGCCACCCAAGATTACAATCCTCCGGTTTCCCCTCACCTCTAATTATTACGCCAGCAGCCATTACAAGCTGCCCAGTCCGTTCTACTTCATCGTTTTCTGTCAGGTAGCTGTGGTAGCGTTCATTCCCCCGAAGATTTTTGATTATCACTGAGTTGGCTGCATTGAAGAACTGTGACCAGTATTTTATGTACCAAGGGATGATTTAGAAGCCAGAGATGGAGCTGGGTTGCCTGTGATGACGTGAATGTGATGCGTTGGTAAAACACAATCAGTTCGCAACCCAAACGGCCAGTTTCATGATTGCCAACAGAGCACACATTTCCATCTAAGATTGTATGCACATGTGAAGATTGGTGTGATTTTTCTTGGACTCTGACTCCTGTGACTTGTTTTATGTTTATGATAATGTGTTACTAGCAATTTTACTGTTTATCTTTTCGATTCCTCGCAAACTTTGCTTCGATGTACCTTCCGAGCGCACTTCCGAATGGGATCATTAGGGTTATTATCGCTGACTCAAATTCCGAATGTGACTTCCATTTTATTTGCATTTAGTTTAAGCCTACTAACTAGTAGCTTGCATGTGGATCACACATTTCCTGTACGTGGTTTCAAGGCCAGATTTGCGCACACGAAGCGGTTTCCTCAATGTAAGTTTGCCAAGCGAAAGAAATTTCGAACATTTCTTCTGTGCATAAAACGCTCTCCAGGGAAACTGAAGTTCTCGTCATCAGCCGGATCACTAATATGATAGAGCATTACACTAACCCATGATGTTGATTTAATCTGTTACCAGCACCGTATGTTCATGCGCTCACTCTCACTGTTTTTCTCTCCCACGTTCACTATATTTGGTGAATCTGTCCCGTGTTCTAGCTAACGATCGACAAGATGTTAACCAGAAATATACCAGATTTAGTGATTTTACCTTGGTCAAGTTGCACTCCCATTTCGTTTGATACTGTGCGCTGATGCTGCTTGAAGTATGTCATACTGTCCCGTGGTTTTTTGTTCAGTGTCTGACTTAGTGTTTTCTGCTTTTATAATTTCTTGCATATTGCCTTGTCGCACTGTTTCTAAATTGCGGCTGGCACAACCATTCGGTCGTTTTTTTCCTACTAGTCTTGGTCCTCTAATGTACACAGTCATTTGCTAAGACTAATGAGACTTGTGTTGTGCGAGGAAGTAATCGGATTGGTGTGAATATGCTTTATACTTTCGAGAAATCAGCCTGATAGGTTTGCATAGTTGGCGGCGTTCGGCTGACCTTACGCTTCGCAATCTCTAACAAACAAGGTTCATGATTTTAGGAAATTTGAGAGATTCTGGAAATTGATAACAATCATCAATGTTGCAAGTGGTTTGCTGGTAACTACTGTAGTTGAAAATCAGTCGGTTACCATTTCGTTCAGGCCATGGCCTATTGACCAATATTTGCCGTGTTTAGCGTGTGTTAGAACCGAAGAGATTAGCCGACTGGCAGCGCACAACGGTCGTTTGATTTTCACCCGTTAGTTCTTGCCTTTTATTGGATTTGAAATTTGCTTTTGTCACCGAATCTTGGCATTCTATTGTTGATGTACGCCAGTGTATTTGGCCTAGCACGAGCTTTCCGGCTTTTACAGCTCTATGGGCAAAGTAAAGGTTTGTTTGTGAACGAAGAAGCGTTTGTTGCCATGATTTGTGGTACGCTATTTCAGTCCTCAATGTCACCAGGATCGATTATTACTGATCATGACGTCTAACCTTGACCAAAAGCAAAGCCTTCCGCAACCAATTCTCTAGGATCTGAAGAACACAGCACATTTGGGTTTCATCTATTAATGTTTCGATTAATTATATACACATTAAATGATAAAACTTTTCAAAAAAGCGACTCAGATGCAGTCTGCTCCGACGAAACTCCGCGTTGATATCTTAAACTGAATTTCTTGAGCATTTCAGACATTCATTCTGATAAAAAACACTTTTTTATTTCCTCTTGCGTCATCCCCATGTATAAAACGTCATTCGCTGCTGTCACCAGCTGCTGCATGGAAGAGGTACCCAGTGTTTTAACATTTCTATCAGTTGCCATACATTTCTTTCACAAGGATGGGAGACCGAGGTGAACTATTCCCATCAGAATGCCCACATAATCTTTTGAAGTTCTTTGACTGTGTAACTTGTTTGACTGCCTAACTGCTATGGGAGAATTCGAAACAGTAAGGTCAAACCACAATCTAATTCTATTCTGTCTGATCTGACTCGAGCGACCATGCAAAGTAAAAGTGGCTGATAAGCAATTAATGGACGTAAATATGGGGACGGATGTTTTTGATGCAGCTTATTTCGTTTACATTCAACCTATAGAAAGACAAATGGTCAATACGTTTCAGCGCATTTTTAGCTCCAGCTTTGTCTAACCGAGGCAAACTAGATCTCCGATCCGTTTTTGACCTTTTCTGCGGGAGTGAGAAACACAGCCAAGTTTGAGCGGACGCTTTATAGAACACTTCAGAAATAAAAAGGAGGAAACTGTTTATAGGTTTATATTATTAAAGGAAATCTGGAATGAATTCCCGTCGTAGTCCGTCCCGTGTCCAAACAGAGGCCAGCTGCCACTAACAGTCTACTTATATCTACTCCCTTAGGCCATACGTGTCCGCGCAGGCAGGCCTAAAAGAAAACGTTTACGATTGTGTCGTTGCAGAGTACGTGCCGGCAGTCCGAGAAGGAAACGCTTTTGTACATCTCCATCCTCATAGTCTCCTTCCAGGTCATCCTCGGATCGTCTGGTGCGGTGAAACTTTCGTCTCGGTCCTGGCATCCCCATACCCAGAAGGAATCGGCGATCACGATGCATTAGCTGTGGACTGTATAGAGCACTGGCATCATCATCGTAGTCGAACAGATCGTCTCCAGGGACGTTGTACAATTGTGCTTGACTGCATATCATCAGTGCAGACAGAGCTAAACATAAACCAATCATACTGGATCTGAAAATATTTCAAGAGATGGGATCGGTTAACAAAATTTGAAATATGTGAGAAATAAGAGCTGTAAACTTCTCATAATGCTATGAAAAAACCTTGGATTTCTTCAAAAACGCGTTCATAAACACACAAATAGAAATAAGCAGGGAAGTGTATTTCATTCTGTCTTGTTTACAATTTTTATTATCGTGAAAATGGACCAGAAAATATGCTTTAGTTTTTCATTTAATTTGACACGTTTCTCTTATTTTTACAAAGTCACAAAGTTTTCTAGTACCCAGACAGCCTTTTTCTTTGGATGATTTTCACGTGAAAAGCTAGGAGAGATCAAGGTGAATTATTTTGCTTACGTTGCATAAAACATTACTGGTACGAAATGATTTATGGAAAAAAATGATGACTATATATATTTTGTACCGAATGGAATGAATTGTGCACTTATTGGCGGACTAATAGAAAAAATGCAGTCGATATGGCTCTGGAAATACGTATGCAAGGTTTCGCCAACAAAGCCATTCTATCGTATTATCTAATGCCGTAGTTGGCCAAACCGTTTAGGTAGGTAACAAGCGAAGCCAAATTCGATTTCACTTTGTGCACCGATTTGGACTTGCTCTAACGTATTCCAGATCGGGTTAGAAGCTCGTGATGCTTAGTATTAACGAAAGAAAGACTGGGCGATCATAGAAAAGATTAAACAAACATTGCCCACTGAACCGAATCGTTGGTGGAGCATACCAAAGTATTAGTCTTTACACCTGGTGTCCTAATTTTATCCGGTTAGAGTAGCGGGATTCGAATGATGAAATGCCTGGCAATATTAGTTATCAAGATTTCCAAAAGCTCGTGAGCCGCTGATGGAAGAGGACAACAAATGTGTTTCGAAATAAATCAGTTCCGATGATGTGACGCGATATCTACAACCACTTAACCTTTGTATTCTAGTTGACTATAGTTTTAGTACGGTGGTTACGAATTTTGAACCGCCGTTGGTTCACCAGTAGGCAAAGTGCAGGTAAGAATATGTGAACAGTCCTAGCAAAGAGAAAATAAGCGTGTTAGAAGTCCATGATATCTCATGATGACACAGGCACTGATACTTTACGATGGCATATATTTTATCCATCCCGGTTCTTTTTTGTAATCAGCGGTACCACCAAGAGCCTACTAATAGGTGGAAAGCGGAAAAGACCAATGGTTTCCTATACTTCGGACTTATTACCCTATGAATGTTTGTTTCTACATTAATTCTGGCGATTATTCTGCTCACTGGTTTGCTAAATTGTTCTCCGTCATGACAAAGTCCTATTCCACCTGAATTTATCTAAACTCTACACAAAAAACGAGGTGCTTATTTGTGTGATTAAAAAAAAATATATCATACCAGACTGACTGGTTGGTTCTAGCCTAGCAGTTCTAACAAATTGCCGGCACGCACTGCCAAATGTCATGTTTTGTTTGTCTCTCGTGTCTGTATTCAAATGCGTTTGTGGGTAAATGTTCGCATCTACTGTCTTTCCATGCTATTCGTTTGAACCAAGCGGACAAATTGCCCTGATAGGAAGGTTTGGACTGGAGAGTCTTAATGAATATGGTCTTTAAACACTTTATAGTCAACAAATCCGTTAAGCCAAATTTCGAAGGCACACCAAGTGACTAGTGATTGAACTGTGAGAAAGGGAACTGACAATTAACCATGAACTTTTATCAGTAGTACCTGTACGAGGAAATCACATTTTGAAAAATCTTTTTACTATTGAAAAACGGAAAACGGGCTGTACCAAGCGAATAGATTACTCAATAAGAACTAATTGATACTACTGTGATTGGGGCTTTTTTGATGTATTAACTCAGTTTGTTTAAGTCCGTTTGCTACAAGCACCGTGTCGATAAGAATCTTGGGGAAGAAGAAGGTTTCTAGGCTTATCGTATTAGCAGATTTATAGCTTTTTCTTCCCACTTAGAGCTAGTTGAAAATGTGGGAAAGCAAGCGATGCGATTCAGGAGAGAACCGGTCAGTCTTCAATTGTTCAGTCCTCGTAATTTCAGGGTGATCGCATATTTGATTATGCTGTCTTTGCCATCCGAATGGTCCAAAATCAATTGGTTAGACTATTTATTTTCCCCCAATGCATTTAATGTTGAGGTTAATAAAAGAAGGATACAATTCAAGTAAAGCAATCATTTAAATTAATTTCAAATAAATGCATATCCTAGGATGAACTGAAAAGTTTTGCGTGAGAGAAGCTGAGAGTCTTATTTCTTTTGTGTCGTGCTAGGCTTGGCTATCAGGCTAGGTCGCAAGTTTTCAAAACTCCTACTCAACCCTTATAATTAACTGAACATTTAGAAATTTCAGCCCCCTCAGAAGCTTGTCAGCCAAGTCACCAAAAGAAAGCAATCGACAGGGCCGGCCAAAGAAGCGAAAATGGTAAACAAGCCCATTTGGAAAAACGGACAATTTCACAATAAAAATAATTGTATGCGCTTTGTTGAATATCACAAAACTGAATTACCAAATGCTACGGTAAAACAAGCTAAACGAAGGGTTTATTATCCAAGTGAAAGTATTCAGGAGAAGAATTAATTACCTACAGGCTAGTTTCATCCCCGTACAAGTACAACTCATTTGGCATCAACCAACTGATTCCTCTATTGCACCTGGTCAGTCTGTGTACAGTCTGTTGTGAAAGACTAGAGTCACTACTAATCTTCAAGACAACCGCTAGAACAATGCTAACATTTGTGCAGAATGATTGAACACATTAATTCTACGGCTGAAGGGAAAAATCATCCGGTCCAGTCTGACGTTTCAGTTAGCACAGACTAATTCTTAATTGATTGTACCGATAAATATCAGTGAAAACTAACTACGTAAGGTATGTGTAGAAAATTTTTTCAACAACCGTTGGAATAAAATTGCGATTGAAAGTTGTCTCGGAAATGTCCACGTGTACACGGTTAAAAGTTTCCGTTTAATTGCCACAACTATATGTGTCCCATTAGAACGTGTGTCCTCGCCCTAAACCACACTAATCACTGTCATCTTTTGCGCATTCATCTCCTGGTTGACCGGGAAATGCACAGTGGCATAGGCAGCCGTTTGTCGTTAGCGGAAAAGGCAATAATTAGTGCATTCGGCTGGTATGTTCCAAATTTCACATCACTAGATCTTCTCAATTTCGTCATCTGTTCCGGTTTATCTGGTCCGTCAATGTAAACGAAAACTTTCGTCCTTCCCTATACAACTTCAAATTCCCCGTTTTGACAATATCTACACCGGAAAACTATTAACGTATTCCGTGTCTATACGGTAGTATTGTTGACTAGAGAACACCAACGGTTTGGTAACAACGGAGACACGAAGCGGAAACAAATTGTATCTGTCCCTTTTAACCTGAACTCTTGATTTAGGTTTGAATTCCGTTCGACTCGTACACGCAAAGGGTCAGTAGTTGTACACCGTTAGTACATTGTACACACTAGACCGTGGTCCCAGTGACCGAATTAAATAAAATATAGGTTATAAAATGGACGCATTATCACTTGCCAAAAAGTCATCTTTTATGGCAATTTATTTCATAGACCAACTGTAATCAAATCGCATAATATTGCAAAAGCTATAAATGATATTCCTCGAGCAACCGTGGTGAGACACATTGTTTGAAAAAAATGCACACTGCCCCTTTCTTGTTTACTAGTTACCCGCTGAAAGGTTTTATCGGTTTGAAATTTTCGGAAAAATTAAAGAATTACTAGGTCTCTTGGGATTCGAAATTGGTCGCAAAACGTAGCTACTATTAAAACGATTAGCGGATATGAATGGAAGGAATGAGAACTGTTTTGTCAAATTGGACATCAAAGCAACAGAGCTACTGGGATGGTGTAACACAGGTTCAGAGGATCATCATCGGACTGGGTGCCGAGTTCCGGGACCAGATTCAACTGACATTTTGAGGCCAAATCTTTATTCTCACAGATTCTACTCGCTTTAGTAGATAGTAAAAAATTACAAGGTTGAATTTTGAAGAGTCTTAATATTGGTTAGTTAGAGAACTATTACGAAGGCGGACAATTTTCGTATGAAACCACAAGTGAAACAGTAGTAACGGTCTAAAATTATTATAATATCCTCATCGTTACAATTCATGTTTTCGATTATATTCTTGTTATTGTTATTACGGCAAAATATTGCTGGTTTTCGTCTTTCCAGGCGACTCTCAATGGCTTTGTGACTGATACCAAAAATCACTGGACACAAGAATCAAAATTTACGTCTCACAATTTGTGTATTTTGCAAAATGCTAAACGTAATGTCTTGTTTTCATGCCAATTTTTCGGACAAATTTTTTTATCGGACTTACCGTGATTGAATGTGAAATCAACTCAGTAATATTTTGACTTTTATGTGGCTAAATGTCTTTCACGTTTATCGCTTAAATAGAGCGGTTCCCTGGTGATCATGAGTGAGACAACCAGCGCTGACATTCTGATTGGTTCTCCCCTATACTAATTCGGAAGTGAATGAGAACCAATCAAAATCTTTGTCTATGTGCCCGTTTACTCATGTTCATTTCTTTATCTCTACAAGTAAACAAATGGACTCAAAGTTTATCGTACTACTTGTAAATTAAATATGGAAATACTTAATGGTCTTGACTGCTTACCTTTCCTGGTCTTGCATGCATTGCAGTCAGACATAATATCAAGACGGTGGCTAGGTGCTTTACACGGTTTCAACATCATCAGCCAAATATATGGTTACGTTTTCACGTTAGTTTATTCTAATTTGTTTGGGATCGCTAGAATTCTGACGAAATTATACACTAGGTAGAGATGTTTGGCCCTGTCCGTCTACGGTGTGTGAAAAGGCAATGTGAAAACAAGAAAAGAGGATGAATAAACGAAACACGCCAACTAATGATCCAGTCAAGGATTGATCCTCAATTGGTCAGGCTCATTTTCGATGATCACCGGCTCCTGAAAATACCAGTAGCGCATTAAAAAAACGAAAAAAAACAGACAAATCGATTATAAAGCATACACAGATCCCAGTGATTGAACACTCGAAGTTCGAATGACTGAAGTCCCAAAAGACCTTTCAGTTTCACGAGCATCGTCGAGCTGCGTCTGCGCAACCTGTAAAACGTGAATTCGCCAAAATTTTCTTGTATTTATCCCCGTGGGAAAGATAGGACTACGGGAGTTCTACTTATTTCATAACTCTTTTTTTTGTAATAATAAACGAAAATGACATTGTCGCTCCATTAGTCATTGTTCTGAATCGCTAGGTGAAGTAGCCAGGTGAAACTTGTTTCCATGCTGATCGCATAGTTTTTCGTTTTGGATGACCTAGACCATATAGGGTTTGTTCGATTTCGAAAAATGATGGGTCATTGATTTGTGTGGTACTGGAAATCGGAAGTTTTCATGAGTTGTTCCAGGGAGATTCGAAATTTCACGGTTGTTAATCCTAGGACCAAGTTACTGTCATGCACAATAGTGATACAAGAATAAGACACGCCAACTCACCGGAATATTTTGTAAGAATCAACAAAATACCGATTTTGTGTCATTACCCTTGTTGTGACGATTACAAGTACCATTGAAACTTTGGGATTTTGTTCCGCAAAGTGGTAAACAAATGAGTTGACCTTGATGCACCGGACTAATTCATATTTTAATCATCGGTTATTTTGTCTAACAGGTACCAACATATTTATAATGTTGCATTTCATCAGTTGTTTTCTGAGATTGCAAAAGTGTTCACTGATCAACAGGGTTCAAATGAATTTTTGTCGAGAAGATCCACTCACTCCTCGAGAGTATCTGTTCAATGCAACTGACGCTTTGCTGGTCATCACTGCATTGCACCCCAGATGGAATTTTTGATGCACAAACTCGTTTTCCGAATTTCTGTCACTGATATTCCGAAATCTCATTTGATTAAACCAATAACATCGACCCACTCGATTGCATAGCATTAGGTAATTTGCCATACAAGGGTCCGTTTTGATTGTCATATTAAATCGTTGTTAATGAAGTGACAGAACTAATTTCCTGAAGCGTTCACGGGAGCTAGGAGCTGTGACAAATCACAAATCGAAAGTTCCTGGATTTTCATCAATATCTTGACGTTCCCGAGTTCACTAATTGAATCTGTCTAAACAGATGTGAGACAAGAGAATTCGTCCAGGGATACCAATAATTTTCAAAAATCGGAGACCCTTCAGCAATTGCTCACAGGTACAATTCGACAAGCAAGGAAGCACAACTGTTTTCGTGGTTTTGTCATTAAAAAGCTCGTGGTACTGATGCAACGAAAATATGGGCGGAGTTTTACCGGTGATTCACTAATGGTCATCAACGGACCCATTTCGGTCCAAAAATTGGCAAAATTCGCGTGCAGCAAAGGTTCATTAATGCTAGCCCATTTAGCTGCACAGTAAATGTGTGTGAAATGGGTTTTGAACCAGAGATGTGTTGCCTGTCTTCATCTAATGCCAAATTGATTATCATCGAAGTCCTGGGTAAAAAAACATTACTGGTTGTGTGACCACGTACAAATCGGTACCGACTTGGGTGATCTGTGATAACTGCTAGTTTTCCGTATGCTAAATATCCAGTTTAAGATCGCCGAACAGATTACCCGTCAACGAGACAGCGCACCAATGAGAACAAAGCTCAGACCCCATTAGCCAAATTTTTCACGGCAAATGTAGAAATCAGTTCACTAAAGTCCTTAGTTAGCAAAATTGTTGTGGTAAATGATGGTTGGATGAAAATTTGTGTAGAGTTTCAGTTGGTGGGTAGAAATTAGCTAGGTTTATTTAACTCGGTTCGTTTGAACAAATAGTTAACTGCAAAGCGAAAAATAGACAATTCAATAAGCCTTATAGATGTTCCCCTAACCCGAGGAGAAGACGTTTCTATAAGGTGATCTGGGCATAGGAAACTAACATGAATTGGTCAGCACACCCACTTCTGCACCTTTCTACTACCAGTAGTAGAAAGGGGCCCTAATATTTGCCCAAACGATACAGGAAAGAAAATTCCCATTGACGATCTACTTGAGGAAGAATTAGCAATGAAAAAAAGCATTCTTCCTTCAAAATGGATATCCAGCATGTTTCAGTTAGTGAAGCAGAACGCGCGGATTTCAGTTAGGACAACAACAGAAAGAGAACCACCGGGTTTCTTCCCGTCACTTAAAGGTGATGCACTGACGGAAGTACTACAAGAAAAGACTGACTAACGTGATCAGTAAGACATTCTACGTTGCCAAGCTACTTGTTTCTTTTACATCCGTACCAGCAAAATGTTTGAGGTCGGCAGACTAAGTTCTTGTTTCGGCACCCTCGTATTTTGTTTATCCACGCATTTTGTTCCTGTGGGGCAACTTGCTTAAGCCGCGGAACCAGTTGCTTGTCTGAATGCGTCCGTGAGGAACACCAAGTATTCTTGCGGATATGACCAATCAAGTAGATCACCGATGCGGCTTTTTCACACCAGATCGACAGGAATTACACACTGATGCTATTTGCTTCCTGTATCGGGTCCGAGTACGGTTGTCTTTACCAGTTAAGTGTCGAACCTTCAATACAGCGGAAGTAGTCACCGTTCCTTTCCTCACTCCTACTTTGTGCCCTCAAACACAGGTGATATTTCCACGTGACAGATCTGACTGAGGCATTTCCTCTAGATTTGGCCTACAGAAAACCTGGCACAGCAGTTTTGAACTCCACAATCTCCGTCATTCCTCTCCTTTGATTTCAATCCTAAACAATTTTGCTTTAACTTGCTCGCCGCTTTATATGCACAATACATGGATATCAGCATTAGGAATGTATCACGTGATGAATTTGCAATCGTTTACACGGCTATAAATTTACTCGGTATTTTGACATTTTGAACCACAGAAATAGGACTTGGTCAACCTGAACAACTAATGCCGGAGATGTTGTTACCATCGTTATTGTTGTTGTGTACACGTGTGTAAAAATTAATCAATGAAATCATAGATATTGGGACTGGAAAGAACACTGTGAGCCTTTCTAATTGGTATCTTAACTATGAATTTCCACTGGTGAGCATTCGTCCCGCAATCGATTCCCATTTCGGATAGGCACTACCGATGGTTCCCGAGAAGGACGAAGTTGCTTTACAGTTTTCTAATGATAACAGCGACTTCGTATTGAACAAACTATTAATCGTATTGGTGGTTTAAAATATCCGGCGAGTCAATCGAAATATTTAGTTCGTAATGAGTCTAACCCAACCTATCGTATATTTAGGATAAAATATCACGGATGTAAAGGAATAAAACGAAACACTCAAAAAAGGAAGTCTTTTGGAGTGAAAATGCTAAACCGATTCGTGCATTCAGGCTGTTAGTACAATCGATCTACTAACAAGTGCTTATGTGATGGGTGCAATTCTAATTTACAATAAATGAAAGAGTAGAAAGACAGGTTGCAATTCTACGAGTCAAAACATATCCGGTGTTGTGTGTGTGCATGTGTAACGGAGTGCAACTGAAATTGCGAATTGGAGTGACGCGATTCAAAACGGAGACCCAAATCTGTCAGGAACTGAAGGAATTTTCGAGGATGACGAGTGGGCCGGGGAAGCTTCAGGGTTTGCACGAACTGTTTTTAGGCACACGACGGGGGATCCTAGAAACAAATGCAAACAGCCTCAGCTACACTTAAAGCTCGGGAATTCACCATTCTTGTTTACCTACTCCAGACTTTTTGGATCATCCTGGACGCTTCAGTAACATTCACTAGTGACCTGAAATCAACCACAGCACTCGTAATAGTCTTAATCGCTACTGCCCCTCCCACTCAACTTCAAAAGCTATCCATTTTATACACACACAAACACAAAAGAGGATGCATCAGTGATAAAAATAATGAGACTGTGAGAGCTTCGTTTAGAGCCACGAGATCAGTTGGTTGAGTTTGCATGTTAGCGCAATATGCAATATTTATGGGTGCCGTTCCGTACTGATAATGATGAGTCCGCAGGTGACTATAAGAACCTGGTCACTGGATAGCTGGATGAAGTAAAATTTTTCCCTTAATTCAAGAAGTTGCTGTTTTGATTACGGCACAAACAATGCTTCTTTAGATTTTTGCATCACAATATTTGAGAATGTTTACATTTCGCAACCGGTGAATTCACATAGTTGGTTACCTGGTACATTTTTGATTGTTCAAGAGGGTATTCATCAGGTGAACCACCAAGTAGGCGCTTATTCTGAATAACTTTTGAAGGAATTGTCAATGCTAGGTCATCTTGTGAATTATAAGGGTAACTTTAAGTATTATTGATGAATAGGCATTTTTCCAAATAATAAATGTCGCGGATTAATACCTGTTCGAAGTTTTTTCAAACCACTCTACTTACTGATTGGTAAGATTTACGTTGATATGTTTACCTGAAACAGACGAAAAAGTTAGGCGCTAACTTGATTGCACACTGCTTTTGCATCCTACAAAACGGATCTATCCATCCTTTCGCGTGTAACACACGATCACGTTCTTCCCCATTTGGCCGCATTAGGAAATTCCGACACAAGTCGCCAAAGCGAGATACTACGGGTGGGAGGTGTTCGTCTAGGGGTATTGAGGTAAAGATGATTAATCTTTTCATCCCGTTCGCTATGTGTGCCTGTTGCGAACCGTACTTGCGAGTTGTGCCTTATCAATCTAATCAGACCCGATGGGAATGAGCATGGCCAGCTCGTTCGCACGAGCTGGACAGATTGTATGCACCCGTGGGTAGCTTATTTTTCACATGGCTTGTTACTCAAGTGTACCGCACTGACTCTAGCTCGCTCTCTTTCTCTGCGTGCGAATGCTCGGATTTTGTGCCCATGAATACGTGCGCGTTATTTGAGTACAAGGAAAAAACGGGAGAAATTGAGCCATCAGGAGGGACACGCCCAACTGAGTACATTTGAACGTGCTGTGCACAGTTTTGCCTAGCTAATCCAGTTTATTTGTTACGTTCTGGAAAGTGACGAGGGCAGTTCCTGTGAAACTGTACCTGATTTTAGAATGACATTCAAAATTTCCCTTCTATTTACTGGTGATATTAACGCACATGGGCTTTGTTGCTGCCAGCAGCATATGAATGAAATTTATTAGTAACATATAAGGACTGGTGGTGTGCCAGATATTTTGTACACCGTTTCGTCGAAGTCCTCAGTTGACACGGGTTAACCAGCTATTGCTTTCTGACGTAGCGTCTGTGAATACGTTGATGACTGAAAGCAGTCAATTGGATATCTTTATTTTTGTGCAGTCGTCATCCTCAATATTTATTTATCTTCGTGGGAAATTGGTGAATTATAAATTTGCATAAAAGCCAACCAGGATTAGATTGCTTTTATGCCCGAAATAGAGAATACAATATTTACCTAGGTCGTTGGAACATAATTGCTGGTCCGTGTACTTTTTAACCGTAGACCTGCTACCTGATCAGATCGCTTGTGTTCGTTCTTGCAGGCCGACCCGATTTCCGGGAATCTTCAATTTTCGATTTCTCACAGTTCGTGGAAGATAATTTTTCCGAGTATTCTGCCGGCAGTTGCAAGAAGTAATCTATGCCAAAATAAGAAACGACAGGACAAATCAGTTCAATCCAGACTCGACTAATAATAATTATTTGGTTATTGCGTTTGCAATTCACTGTTAGGTTATCCGAACTTGCTTTATTGGTTGCCGCGAATTTGTAACATTAGAGTCCATCGAGGAACTAAATTTAATGGCAATTTTATGTGCCAGTTGGTGCTCTGTTTTGAATGCTTTAAAATCTTTTTTCTTTTTCCTTCTTTCACTAACCATGAACGTTTTCAGGTAGGAAATCGGGGTCAACAGCGAGCTGCCAATTGGACAAGTTGACCCGTAGTGGAACCTGAAAACGTGGCGTCCGAACTCCACGATCTTATCTGCTTGACCATCGAAATATCTTCTTAGTGGAGTTGTTTGGATTGAAAAGTTAAAATGACCACTAAGATAGCAAGTCGACTACGTGCCCATCACGACGGGAATTTGAACAAACGGGCCATTGTGGATAGCGTTACGCAAATTACGGATATCACAGATTGCCCCGAAAAAACTCTCTAAGCCTTGGCATTTAGTTGGTTTCGAGCAATTTGTCGTGACTTTAAGCACAAGAGTCAATAAAATTCAAACGCTTGACGTATCCGAGATCATTTGGTGCAAAGTCATTGCGGCACGCTGTAGTGATTGTCTGTTCGGATCAAGAGATCACGCGCTTTGCAGGACTAAAGTAGGTCAGTCGAAAGAGCACAAAATGAACTGTTGTTTGTTTAGAGATATTGCAAATTCGCGTTTGTCTTAATCAACCATTCTTTTTGTCTACACGGTTGGGGTCTTGACTGATTTCCAGTGTCTCCGTGTCTTCCAACCAATTCGGCAAGTTTGTGCCACCGATGAGAGGGGAACTGGTCTCAGTAAGAAGCGGCGTTTCATCTCCCATAGTGAGCTAAAAGTTGAAAGTTTGATTGCTTTGCGTTCGTTATGAGAGGACTATATTAGTGCAGTACGCTCCGCACTGACTGTGTAATACGCCCAAATGTGCAGTGGCGTTGTTTTTTTACCGTTCTGTCCAATGTTTACTTTCCTTCGGTTTTACAAACTGATGTGACTCCCCTAGGCTTCCGTAGGTAACAGTGAACATGGGGCAAAATTATCTAGTGTGTATTGTAAAATCCAATGCTGTTGTATTTCCTTTCGAATTCCAGAATTCAGTCTCATTGTAGAATTCCAAGCTTGCGCAGTTCACATAACACTCTAGCTATACTTAACTATTCAAGGCAGCAATTTGTTGATATCAGCCTGACAGTTTGAAAGAGCAATTTCGAACGCTTGTTTGTCATGTTAAACTACAAAGTACAAAATCATTTGTTCACTGACACTGATGTGGTCCGGTTAAGGTAACGCGTGAATAACGATGCTTCGTAAGTATCATTTTTTTCACTTGTTCCAAGTTAAAGTTTTACGAGAACACAATTTGTTCGGCGCGAAACTGATCACTTCCCCATCGCCGCCCTCTCTCTCGAACCGAAAACATTCGGTCAAGTGAAGTTCGTAGTACAGATAATTTTCGAACAAAACAAGAAGCAAGTGCAATTGTTTGTCGTCAGGTCGGCTTGTCTCGACAAATTTGACAATCCTTGTTGTATGCACGTGCATAGGTTGAGCCAACACACATATTCAAGCAATCACATATACACATTACCTCAAATGTACCTGAATTAATTATCTGAGCATGAGACATAAAGATTTGCTGGTTTGTTTTTGTCATTTTTCCAACTGAATCTTTCGTTCGTCCGCAACAAATGCGCTGCTGCGTACACCTGTTGAACAATCAATTTGCCGTCCTGATTAATTGGCTTTCCTTAGCATTTATGCTTACAGAAAAAGGCAATAAAATGTTGACTGCCTCCGGTGGTTGTGTCTTTTTTGACAGATGTGCACATCCACCTACACACGGATTTCGGCCTTCGGTTATTTCAATTACAATTTGGTAGGAAGCTGTCGATTGTAAGGCGACGGAAGCGGTAAGAATTTACGATTTGTGCCAAGGTAAACAGGAGGAATTATAATCAAGTTTCTTTACGGTGGATATTTATTTGCCATGTTCCATTCCATTATTTATTCGACAAAATGTCCACTAAAGGTGTTTTGTTGTTGGACAACTAATACATAATGTTAAAATTGGAGCGCGACGTGAAACTTATTGGGCATTCGTCTTCAGTTTTGCTTTGATCTCCCTGAAACATTTTCTTTTAGGAACAGTTTTACAAGTTTTCCGTCGTTTACTGGATTACGAACGTTAGTTAGTGGCCTGGGATTGTGCTTCTAGGCCACGGGCTGGGCTGAAATAATTCCACAGTTTATGAATTGGGCTCACATGTACTTGTGAGTAGTGTGGGGAATAGGCGCTTCTTGTGCTTGACTGGCTGCTACTTGGATTCATCCTTCCAAGCACAAACCTTTGACATTCGGATCAATCTTACACTCGGGAAGCAACAGACTCGAATTTCGCTCCTAGAACAATGTTCGTTCATGTATATTCTTCCTTGGACCCAGGGTTTGAACCCGATTTGTCCAACTTGAAGTCTTGCTTGTTTACATTGTGTCATAGGCTCCCAACCACGCTAAACAGAATTGCTGAGTTAAGTTTGTTCAGATGTCGTCTTAATTGTCCAGCCAGCTGCATTGGACGGCCTTAAAGGGAAACAAGGTACAGGTCACGCTAAGTCTAGTGGCATCCCCTAGCACAAAAGTCAATTCTTCTCCACAGGATCCGTTCACGTCCTCAGTGGCCTTCTTCGCCTTTGGTAAGTTCATATAGAGCTCACAATTATTTGCGAGGCGTGTGTCACACTGGTGTTTCCTATGCATGACTGACTCGTCTTCGGACCCCAGATTTAACACACAAAGCACCACCATTAATGAACTCTAACAAAAACAATTCGAATGTGGAGTTCCCGAGCGGGAAGTTGACCGGATGACCTGAGGTTTTTTCGAGAAAAGTGAAGTTGAATGGTAGCCAGCGATGCATTTGAAATAAGGTTTTCGCGGAAATTTCAGTCCTGTACAAAACTCACACATGATGTGCCCACTTATGAAGGTAGCTATTGAAAATGTATCTATTCTACTGTAGCTAGAGGCTATTAACAAAACCTAGAATTTGCTAGAGAATGAACAAAGGTTTGTCAACGACCGAAAATGTTACATTCGTCCATGTCCAGACCGTCAATATTCTGTTACTGTCCGCTTGAGGATTAATGTAAATAATCTAAACACAAGAAAATGAAATCCTTGACTTTTAAAAATCAGCGAAACCTGTGTTAAAGAAAGACCATACGAACGCTTTGCGGAAATAAGTCTCTTGTGAACGAGTACTTGATCTCCAAATGGGCATTTCCAGCCAGGAATGGAGCTTAGTTTTCTATCGCGTCAGTCGAGGGAAACATGGAGCAATGAGAAGACGTAACGGTGTTCGTTAGACCAGTTACCTCGTTACCCTTAAACCGCCCGTGATTTGACGCGAAAAGTAACAGCAAGAAAGTGAAAGTGGTTAGACATCGGAAAAAAGGCATTTTATTCAGTGCTCAGTATGCGGCAACAGTCCGCATTGTGGTTTTCTGATACACCGAGCTTTTCATAACTAGGGTCAACGCTTTGGCCATGTCATTTTAAATGAATTATCGGCTATTTTTGAGTTCCGAGGAGAGAACGAATATAGGAATTTACCTGACGTATTTGACAGTCATAATTAAAAGACCACAACCTGTCTAGTTAGGCGAACTGTACAAAGGAGGGTCAGTCAGTGACAGACTGAAGCAAACATAGAGTACGACTAAACTGATAGAAGGTGTAATCAGTAACTGACCGAGCATGTAAGATTTATTGCTTGAGCGCACATAAATATATTGAAATGCTTCGAAACTCTTTCCACTTTTCGAGGAGTCAAATTAATCCAAATTGCGGAACGTACCTGACAGACAACTTACTGCCTGTTTATTGCATGAACAGACACAGTTTGCATGTCCCTTGCAGTATTTTACCAGGATAGCTGAACGATATTTTGTAAGCACCGACCAAACAGTTGGTTCCTGGTGTCAATTTTAAATCGAATTTTCACCTGGCCTTAGGAAAAACGGACCTCTGTCTTTCAGAGTAAATGTTTGCAGTCGGCTAGACAAAAGTAGTGGTGAGTATTCGAGCAATAATTACAAACTCTTCTATCAAGATTCTTTTCGAGTTTTGAATTTCACATTTTCTAAATGACCAGACACGAACGAGAAATTTGATTACTTTCGAATCACCGGTCGGAACATCAAAAGTATCATCGTTTTTGACCTAAGATCCCGAAAGATATGCGTGTTTGCTTGGCTATGACTCACTTCATTGCCAAAGGGTTTCTGGCTCCGATGTATTTCGTCCTCTCTCCGATTCGCGCCCACGCAAGACAAACATTATTTTTTTAGGACCGTTACCTGTGCTTCAACATTCACAAATTCCGCTTCATATATCCTCGGTTCTGGACCGAAGTTTGTTTGGGTAATAAATTCGCCATCATTTGCCGGAAAAATGATACAGAATCGGCTTGCGTAAACTTACTGTCATCCTGAACAGTCGGAGTAGGGTATGAGATAACCACGGGAAATCTGCGTCACCATGGGACTTTGGAGAATCAAATGGGTGCTTTTAGGTTTTCACGGAAAATTTATTACGTGAGCTGTCAGTACACTTCAGTCTAGTATTTACTCCGAAATATGCAACACAAGAATTTCTGTCAATATCCAGATGCGAATTCTTTTTGTGTCCGCAAATTGGCAATTGTCCTGGTAGATAAAAAACGCATTTGCGCTATGCCAAACTCAGTTCTTCACTTTGGAAAGTAGCACGATGGCTATCAGAGAAAAATTGTTTTTCCCTGGAATTCAGCGGAATTCTATATTGGAAGCAAAATTGTGGACCCTTCTGCACTGATTTCATATTTAAGTTTGGAAAATCAAGCAGTTTTAAGTTCTTGCGGTTCGCAAGCTCTTTGTTCCCCATTAAGTATAAGTGGCCAATGCTAAATTTCATCGACTGCGTATAATATCTACACAGTCAGATTCAAGATATTCGTGAGCAGTCAGCTGATTACATTAAGTAACACATTCGTTAATGCGGTAGTATTGAACTTCAAATCACCAGAAAAATCTAAAATCTCAGACTATTTCTCAACAGGTTCCGATTAATGAAAATGTTCCGACGAACTGAGAACCATGACGAGCAACAAGGTGGAGGAGCAGTGGGATCAAATCAAGCAAAGGAGGCATTTGGGGACAGGTTTCCCTGTTGTTTTAGATCTTGCGTTCATTAAAGATACTGAATCTCGCAACGGTCGCTGGATCTAATATAGCAAAGTGTCAGCTCCCTAACCGTAAGGAGGAAAATAAGATGCGTCGACACCTACAGCGTTAATTGACGATAGGCTTTAGGAATGACCGCGAAAACTGGCTTATACGCGAAACCGGCGGGCGGCGAATTTCGGTTAGTGAATTCATGTGCGATAGAAATAGAGAGCTCACCAATGGTAGAAGACAAAGTCTAGACCATTGGGCTCAGCACTTCAGGGACCAACTTAGCTGGCCACAAGCTAACGTATTTAGGCTGAGGTTTGTAGCTTTGAATCCTTGGGAGGTATCTTGCAACCCCCAACGGACTTGGAAGTAGGGTCGAATAATCGACTTCTAAAGAAGGGAAAAGCTGACAGTCCCGACGAACTCCCCCAGTTCTTTTCATACAGGGTGGAGAATCTCTGATGAAATTGCTTGCCTTCTTTCATTGCGATATTTAGAAAGCGCAACATATTCCGTTATCATAGGGTAAGCCGTTGATTGCACCCATCTTCAAGAAGGGTACACGAAGTGATTGTAATGATAATTAGTTTAATTCCGATAGTTTCTAAGGTCTTAACTTCAATAATGACGCGTCGTTTGGAACCGGTTCAAGAGTAATATC
>LUCM01004278.1:130748-164868 GCA_008360955.1 Fasciolopsis buskii | reverse complement strand
CCATCTCCCAGGAGAATAATGATCCAAAATGCAATCAACGAGAATGAATTCGTTTCGGTTCACCTGTCAAGATGGCCATGTGACTGTTTCGATTGTCATGAGATGTGTGTAATGCAGATGACAGACAGGTACATTTCACATCTGGAAGGACGTCAATCCTATATAGAAAGTACCGATTATCACTCCACTTTCCTTCTCGCTTTCTTGTCCATCAACTCAAGTTTTGAACAACTCGACAAACCATCACTGGAACGATAACTACAGATGTTCTATCTGTGCATATATTATTAATGAACTGGCATGCAAATAAAACGATGCACAGTAAGTCAGAAATCCCTGACGTCAAATCCAAATTGGTTTGTTCGAGATAATGATAATGAAAAAGTATACCTTCCCAACGGTTTCGAATATCGATATTTTGCATCTTAGATCAGTAGTATTTAGAAATTTGTAAGCCCTGAGCTTGGTGTTTAGATCCCAAAAGTCTACGTATTGATGATGCCAACTCGGCTGGTGAGATGAAAAGTTTGCAATCTAAGCGCCAACCTCAGCGCTAACAGAACTTTATAAAACCTATGTGGTTAGTTTGGAACGCCACTAACTTCCTTGCTACCTTCAGTTGAACCATTTGTTCCAAATCCTTGTACGGTTGTAAAGAATTCATTGTGGAATCCTTAGTCATGTAATTATCTGTTTGATGAGCTCTCTCTAACAAAAACTGTTATATTTTCTAGGTTACAATGAAATTTGGATTTTTTAACACTTTTAAGCTTTTAAAATTATGAACGTAAGATGTACCAGTTTTGGTGCATTGAACCACAACTTCCGGGTAGCTATTTTGGTCGTTATTGCTTCGTGTTCAGTTCTAGTCGTCTTTGATGTATGACACACTTAATACGCGCAATTACTTTCATTCGATAATTCACGCTTTAGCTCTCAGATCATCTGGAGCCAGCAGATGGGTTGTCGATGATGATTTACTATAATGGATCTGTCAGGTTGGGACTTGAAAAACAATTGACCAGTAATGCATTTGAATTATGAACTCCTTTGTCTGCGGTAGTATTTTCATACTTATCCGTCCGCTTATGTTTCACAGTCACACTGGGAAACTTCGAAGAAGGCGGGAATCGAAAAGCCAAAAGTTATGCAATTATTACATGAGATAATGTGTCGGCCAGATCGTGCGCGTGTATTTGGCGATGCTTCCTGGTGCATTCACTGAGCTTTGGCTTCCGTCGACTTGTTTTCTATTTTTCCATTTTCAATTCATTCGCGTGTGAATTAAACCAAACAGTGTAGTCTCGCTTGCGCACGTTAACACCAACTGGAAAGCACAATTAACTCAGCATATTTCCCTTCATTTCGCAATCAAGTCCGAATTATTCGGGACTGTGGTTCTCAATAAAATGACCTCTTGATATACAGACAGTTGGTAAATTTGGCCCTTCGGGCTCGCGATCGTGAATACATCAAATGAACCAAAGTTTCAGACCAGGAGGATGGACGTTCTAATAGCCAAGTAGGGTGCTCGGTCGAGGTACATATGAATCAATACTGAATAATTTTGAAAATAATGCAAAGCGTTAAGAGATATAGTAGAAACCATCTCTGAATATATTGATCGCCGGCTATGAAAATCGTTGTGGAGCACAGAAAGTAGTAACAGCCAAGCGCTTCCGTGCAATGCCTTTTTCAGACGAGAAAATTGATTGGTCATCTCATCTACTCGGACGTAGGTATGAAAATTAATTTAGCACAAACGCGGCTGTGAGTATACTATTGTGGCCGTTGTAGGAAATAGCTATTTCATCTTTCGTGCACAATGATTGATTATATTACCTAGTAGAACTCGTCTACTTTTCCTAATATTGTTTGATCACTGGTTTTTTTGCCTACCATCCCTTCACGCATGTAACCATGTCGGCGACGACAGAAATGATGCGAAAGGTACCACTTCCAGTAGCCGTTTTCTCCGTTAGGCAATTCGATGCAAAAATACACGTTTTTTGATTCGAACAAGAAGAAAGGAAGTATTACAAGTCTATTTCATTCCCTCTCCCAATGGTACCAAAAAAAGAGACTAACTGGTCAACAAAACAGAAGTCCATCTCTTTTACTTAAAGGGCTGTAAACTTCAAACACCGATCTAGAAAGATGTTGCGGATTGGAACCAGGGCGAGAATGTTCAGAACTGATAATAATAAATCCAGCGTGAGCACGGGAACGCACTCCATTCAGTTGCGAGTAGTGTGTGGGATTGCTGATATTTCAACATTGACTGTCTGTCCATCAGGTTCTACCTCGAGAGCACAAGCTTCAAGTCCTCCGGTCAGCTTTGCACTTGGGAAGTACCAAACCAAGTTTCGGTCTCAATATAGCTTACTGGTAATGCATATCAATCGTCGCACTCAGGATTTGAACCCCTGGCCTTTCGCATTTTTGGTGTGCGTGCCTTGCAAACTCGCTTCTCAAACCCACCGGACTGAACCGAACTACTGGGCTTGCTTTTTGTCCGAATATCGTCCTCAACGAGAGTAAACAGGTAGTCAACAGTGATAAGCACAAGGTGCGGTTTTTTTGTTCGTCTTGATGTCCAGTCTCTGTTATACACATTTCAATATTCAGAACATTTGGGGCAAATGGCTATATGGATTGTTTATATATCCGTGCGGGACTGTTGGTTTTAGACTTCAACGCATGATTCGTATGCCAGCCATTCGAATGAGCATACATGATCGCTCTTATACTGTTTACTGTCAAACTCGTAAAAGAGTTTGGGTATCTTTGATTTCACTGCCTTTGATACCACGACGGAACTACAATAGTCGGCTAAACGCATGACAGTGAATCTGTAACAGTGGCATGTATTACAAATTCAGATATGTGAAGTACACAGTCTCGTTAACCTGGCTTTTACCTCTTCTGGTTTATGGTACTGTTTTATCTCGTTTGAAACCCATTAAGATTTGTGGGAAAACAGCAGCGCAAGTGAGCGAAAAAGCTTAATTAGACGTGATTTCGCATTGGATACCAATTCATTTACTTATGATACTGGACCATGATAGTCTAGAGATTAAACCGTTATATAGCAACACAGATTTCATTGTCGCGTCTGCCTTGGGCGGGTGCATTTGGTGTGTGAGTAATAGTCTCTATTAATTGTCCTCACAAAGGTTAAAATCATTAAGGGGCATGTGTTACGGAACCTTAG
The DNA here is from genome assembly GCA_008360955.1 of Fasciolopsis buskii. NCBI lineage: Eukaryota > Metazoa > Platyhelminthes > Trematoda > Plagiorchiida > Fasciolidae > Fasciolopsis > Fasciolopsis buskii. The sequence continues at coordinate 161,654 of LUCM01004278.1, read as the reverse complement.
TGGGCCATGGGAGATTGCGTCATCTGGGCAATCTGTTCACAAGCTCGCACAAGGGTCTGTGGCCACAAACACGCATGAACTTGGCTACTTTGATATCATTAGGACCGAAATTCTGTTGCCCATCCAATAAAACCAAACAAATGTATATGGAGGTTGAATGTGAAAATCTATTTAGTCAGCGGTCGGATCGGATGCCGTCCTCTCTTGAAGGTTTAGAGAAACTTAAATCGTTTCGTCCAACTTCATTGTTGGCCAACATCATGACGACAGACGAGTAAAGCGAGGATTGGTAACGCCTGAGCACTTGAAATGTCTAAAAGAACTACAAACAAATAACGAAATAATATCGAATAAATCAGATAAAGGAGCCGGTATTGTTATCATCAACAAGTTGGACTGCGTGAACAGAATACTGAGCTACGAGTCAAAATTCACAAAGACTCCAACCGAAAACGATAGGACAACTCAAGCAGAAAAATCAATTTCTATGAGATTACGAGCCCTAAAACAGAATGGAATGACTGACGCCTTAACTTTTGAGCGGATACGACCCACAAGTACAACGATTCTCAGCTTGTACGGCCTACCGAAGGTTCACAAAGACGGAGCTCCGATGAGGCCTATTTTAGACATGCAAATTTGGCTGCATTCAAAAGCGACAAATGACAGTTATGAATTAGGTATTTTCAAATTACAAACTGCGTTTACTGCCTCCACTTAGTGATTTGAGTCAGCAAGAAGCAAACCTTCAACGTCACCAACTGATCAAGCACGAATTGGCAAAGACGCTTGTTTAGTTTTTGTTCGTGATCGTCAGATTACATCAAAATCCACTGCACAAATTTTTAGTGGATAGGGTCATTTGGAAAACAAGGGAGCGTGGGCGAGAACAGGAACTACAAAATTCAGGATCAATGATTAACCAAGAACCGCGTGAACATGTTTTGAGTCTATTATCTAAAATTTTTGTACCACATTGTAGTAGAATTGCATGAGTGCGAACCACTTCAGTTCTGTCCGTGTGGTCAGTACGAATGTGCTGGCAAGGAAAACATTGTGATAATTAAACGAATTTTCAAGCATAAATCCACGTCGGCTGGTGTTTATAAACGCGATCGGACAAGTATTTTATTGTAGGGACAGTATAATTAGTCAGGCAAGAACATGTGAATGAATGATTACGGCATGAGGCTGTACAGTCTGTCATTCTCTTCTCCGGTTAAAAACATGGTTTTTGGTAGTGCGACGGAGAATGCGTAAACGACTGCAGTTGGAAAGCTCCGATGGATAATTCTCGCCTACGTATCATTCATAAGTGAAAGCAGAAAGTACACCTATGGGCTTTTTTGTGTTTCCATTTGCCTCGATCTTTTTCATTTCTCCTTCGTCATCGCTACTTTCAAAAATCACGGAGGAAAACATTTCTAACAATTGGTTCCACGGTGAATGAAGTTCATTTACAATCGTGTTGCCAAACCTGTTTCTTTGGGCGGCGTATTGAGTTTTTGCTCATTTTAAGGAGGTATTAGGCTGCTTTGAATGAACATTTTTACACGAATGGAACATCTCGTACAACTTCACAATCACACATAGCACACTGTTTTACTTGTATTCTTTGAAATGTCTGATTGTTAATCTCATTTTGAACACTTTTCACTATAGTGCCAAATCCTGGAATAAGTCCAAGTTTGTACAGTGACTTCAGAGTTATCACCTCCACATCCTGAGTTTGGCATTCCGGATTCCAGAATGCAGCGACTGCCACGTTATATACGCGGGAATAAAAGTTTGAGCAATGCGTACCAACCAAAGTGACACAACTCGAAAAAAACACGCCTAAATTGTTGCAATATTACTTACAATAACATAATCAGTATGCAATGACAAAATATCCACCTGGTACTTGTCGGCCCTGTATACTCCAAGTTGGGAGAACAAACCAGTGCAAACGGCGTCAAACAGTTAACGCTCGTGGAAATGGCAAGAGTCTAGTTTAGGACGACGATAGGAACAATTGGACGGGATAAAAAACAAACACGGGTATGTATTCTAAACACGTCAATTATTACTGGATAAATGGTGTGTGTGAAGGGAAACGTCCAAGATTGGTTCAAATTTTTTCATGCTGTTTTGCACCATTTCGTATTTACGTGAAATAGAGACAGCACGAAATCGGGTTTAGTCCATGGTGTCTGCTTTTCCCCAAGCAGGAACTTACTCTACTTGGATCAATTCTTATTGCTTATCGCCTCTAAGCTGATTATGACCTTACAGTTTTGCAATAGGTTAGGCGAACACACTGTGGACATTTGCCCATTTCAACTTTACAAAACTCGCATTAGACCTTTGATGCAAGCGAAGCAGAGTACGCAGTGCGTACTGATTTGTATCTCTCAAATGAGTCACATTTCCAAGAAAATGGGGAGTGAAAAGCACACCGATATTTTTGCACATTGCTTCCTTTCATTTGTTTCTTCTGCTTTTGTTGTTGTTGTTGTTGTTGTTGTTGAGATAACCGTACAAATCGTTATCGGGACGAGGACACATCAAACAGAGTGGTACAAAGAGAGAAGATTGAGTTTGACTGGCGATCGAAGGATTCGTACACGTCCAAAAACCTCGCTCTTATCCACCTGTTCATCATCGGTCCATTAAGGGAGGGTTGAATATCAAGAGAAGATGGGCTAAGCGAACTCGGATCAAATCATTTTTGTGGCAGTTCACTGATAAAACAATAGCCTATCTACTGAATTGAAAATACAATAAATCAGGAATATTTGGCTCATACTTCGAAATGTGAACCAACTAGCTACACCATTTCAAAAACACTCTGGATGGTTCACTTCAGTCCTTAATAGGAAAAAACGTACAAATAGTGATTGGTTTGTGTTCCAGCACGGCCGCGATAGACCACACTTAGGTTTGCTCATCTGGTGAATCAGTTATCGCACTCTTTAGGATCCCCTGACCCTACAACTTTGGACTTTCAGTGGTTCTCAAAACACTTTACTTGGCATATTGTTCAGTCCATGTGAGCCTGTAAATCATTTTATCGCCAACAAAGATAAATGGTTCTATGGCCGAGAAATTACGAAGCAAAGAAAAATGGAAAAACGCTATCCAGAAAATGAGTAGCATGCAGTCAATGGCACTTTATTTCTCATGTGCACGGTCTCATTTTGCAGAACAGACAATGGTTGTAAATTTCTTTGCTAACCTTACACTATGGAGCCAAGCATGGCAGATCAGAGAAGAGGTTTAATCTCGTCTTGACTGCGCAAGCTGAAGGTTTCAACGACTGCAAAAACGTTCTAGTGTTTTCCTGAAACAAGCCTTCATACAGGGTTGAACATTTAAATCGCCTTCCTCAGCTCAGAAAAAAGACTTGAAAATTTGGGGCTAGGCACCATAATGCCAGCAGACTTCTGGCTTCCTGTCGCTTTCACGGGACCCATGGTCCCGAATAATCGAAATCATTTTCCTTCTCTCGGAACGACGTTGCTGCCCACTGGGACTAGATAAGAGGGCAGTTGGGCAAATGACTCAAGCACTTGATCGATGATTGCAGCTTCATTTTTACACTGCAACATGAGGTAAACACTACGGGTTTGCTGCACAAACGAAAGGGATTGTGTATTTTGCCAGAAAGCAGCGGATGATTTGGGCAAACGTCCAAACGTCTGAGCCGGTGGCTATGACCCCCCGGACTACTAGGATGTTAGATCATTATCGTGAACGGCCGTTCTATGTTCCGTGGTAGACTGCAGCTATTCGGGTTGATTGGTTTATGACGTGCGTATGGCCAATATAGGAGTTGTTTCAAAAGTGATGAAATATGTCTTCCAATAGAGTAAATTACGATAATTTGTCATTTCGGTGAGATGCACTAATCGGTCGTGGACGTTTGACACAATTTGATTAAGACCCCTGTTTGTTCTCTGGACTTCCTATTTCGTACACCGAATTGTCATTGACACGGAAAACGAATGTAAACAGTCGCGGATTCTGAATCGAACAAACACATTTTCATACCGGATTTATCACCAATGATGCTTTTTACGAATGTCCTAACATGACAGTAGTATATGCTCCTTTCAGGCTTTACCGAAAATTTCATTTTTATCGACCTACGAAACACACAGCAAAGTTGTATATTCTTTGCACCAGTCTTATTTGCCTACAGATATAATTCAAAAGTGAAAACTGACCACCAACGTTTTTAGCTGTTGTTCGGCTCGAAATGAGTGTTACTCGTCAGTTACTTTCGATTTGTATACAATAAATGTTCTGGTTGGTATGTGAACACTGAAATGATTGGCTAAAAAGACAGCCGAATCACCGTGTTCTCAGGTCTGAATCCCAAATTGGCTGACGGCCTGAAAAGTGCTGTTTTAATTTTGTTTAAATGTTCTTCTGTGTATCGGAATGAGTTGACTATGATCCTAGACTTTGCTGATCTATCGATAGCAGACTGCGCTGGAATCACATATTCGTGAATCGTTCATCTCAAATGCAAATGCGCGCTTGGTACTCAGTAGCCAATATTTCGAATCGTCAAGTAAAATAGACACATGTAGCGCACCATACACCTTGGTTGATTTCGGTTAACAGGAATTAGATTGATGAACCCATTTCCTTGAGCGTCACATCTTTGCTTTATGGGTAACTCAGCATGAGAAATATTCTTTGCTTCTGCCATTGTAGATCAAATATTGATGAAAACTGGATTATGGTAAGAGTGCATCACTCGGTTTATGGGAGTTTCTTCCCCAATCAGTTGTTACTAATCCAAACTCTGGGCAATGGATGCAGGTTAAATTAGTGTTGATTGAATAGTCATCTGAAATGTGTATTTTCAATCTAACGATTCTACATGAAAGAATAAGCGCAATCGATTCACAAATACATCCGGAACCGTTTCGTTGCAGCCGTACATGAGTCAAGCATTTAAATAGCTTGACTGTATTCTGGCTGTGCTCCCTGGCTCGTGCTCCTAGACATCGTCCGATTCGCAAAGGAAGTTGACATTTATTTTTTGTTTTTGCTGAACAGTGCATAGTTCAGTGAACAGCAAATTGTCTGCAACGAATCGGAATAAACCAATTAGGTCAACACAGTTTCCATTTCTGATCACATGAATCAGGCATAGCAAGGGACAGAGAAATTGACGCGAAGTTCAAGACAATATTCATGCGAATGAAAGCAGATGTCGTGCCCACATGGGAAGAACTTGTCCTCATTTTTCGTTGCAGATAGTACGTGCACAGAAATCTTTCTGGTTGGAAAAGCGAGGTGAATTTTGGTTTCTTGCATGAGTCAGCCATTGTTCGTAGGTGAAACATGAGGTAACAACTAAAACGTTGCATGTCACCAACCAAAACGAAGAAAGAAAAAGAAAAGAAAGAAGCCTCGGTCGGAATTCCGTACAGATAGGGTACTTCGGAAGCAGTAAGAAGGGTCCTCAGTGACTCTGATATTCACACTTTCTTCCGGATGGATAATACTTAAAATGCGCCACTTATCAAAGGCCGAAGATCAAGTCGGTGTGCAAGACCAAGACACATGCATCTACAAAATCAGTTGCTAGGACAGCCCAGCAGAAAACATTGGACAAACCAGCAGACAAATGATGACACCGATAACAGATCAGATACGGAAAGAAAAGTGCAGACCTTCGGATAAGGCGCAATTCAGCTATCGCTCTGCATGTCATAGCAGAAGGACATAACGTAGATTATGAAAACACAAATGTACTCCAACATGCGCTTAGATTTCAAACCAATTGCACTGAACGTAAAATTTGCTACGAGGCTTTTGGCATTGAGCACCCACTCCACTTGCATCAAATCGAATGATGGGCAGAGATTTCGGAGCTAGGACAGCCACTAACCTCTTGAGAACAAAACATTCCAAGGTCAGCAGTGAAGGGCACTATTCTCTCATCCGACCCACAGTTCAAAGAGTACACACAACAATTGCAGCAAACACAGACAACTTAACATCAGTTGGCATATGAACATTCCCTCAGTCATTTGATTGTAAAACGCCTTGAGAAAGACTACCCAAGGTAGTCGAAACGTTGGCCGCATCTACATTCTACAACCAATGCTGTTATTAACATTATATCATTCACAATTAAAACCAATACATGGCGCATCGATTATTTTGATACACTCCTTACATCATTTAGTCCCTAAACATGAGGTAGTCTTGCGGTTGCTAGTTTCTGACTCGCGTCTATAGCAGCAGCATAAATAGTAGGCCTGCAATTTGGATGAGGAAAGCAAGGAGAGCAAACATCAGACCGATATGCAAAACGGAGTACAGAATCAACGAAAGGAAGCTTAAGTCGGATTGAATGGAACGCAAGCGCATATGCACGTGATATCAGACAATCGGTTAGTCAGTCAATCAAGCAGCCAGCCAGACACCAAATTCATTCAGTCAACAAAGTCAGTTGGCTACTCTGGATACTGAGAACAAGCCGACGTAGTTGATGGAATTTTGTACAAGCCGAAGGTGGCCGCTTAGTTTGTCCAATCAGCATTGCAGACAAGTCGAGCAAGGCCTTCTTTTATGCTTTTCTTATGAATAATATTTATCTTCCTCATAAAACATTCCTAGTGTCATCATCTCTGAAGAACACTGTGAATCAACCCAACAGTTGCTGTGCGTATCTATCGCCATGAGGTCCCACGTTAACGTTCTTAGAAAATTTCTGACTCCGCTTTGTTATGTTCTACATAGAGGTAATTCAACATCCTTCTCCACCTTCTTCTGGAGTTGTGTATACTTGGTTCGCCAAAATTGTGTGTTCTTTATATCTCAGCTATGAAAGCGAAGTTTCATCGGTCGAAAATTGCACTAAACTGGAATTTGTGAAAATGGACGGGAATGAATGAATGATGCGTCGCGAATCGCCAGGTGTACCTCGTCCACGCCATGATAAGTTTTCGCGAATCCTGAATCTACTTTTGATTATTTCTACACGACTTCTCCGAGGTGGCGGTACCGTGCAACATTACACACAAGTGCAACATACTTCATTGTAATCTCAAATTGAGAAGAATCATTATTCGAGTCTAAAAGCTGTCCAGCTTTGGAAACGATCAGTTTTCTGGGATTACCAATCTATTTCGTTTAGCTTCGTTTGATTGAACCGGGAAGCTCTCCAATCTACTCCAAACCTATCTAGTAGAAAATGAGTCAACATTGTCAAACAAAGTTTCTCATACTGCAAACTAAATTGTGAAGTTCTAAGGCCTAATGTAAATTTGCGAAAGAATGTAGAATTCGGTTGCATGTTCTGTAAAATTCCACGTATTTTATTCTCCCTTTTTGATCAGTCAAAATGGTTCATATCATATCAGGAATTACGTAAACCATTAAAACCGAGAGTTTGCTGAACTACTTCGTTGATTATCCTAACGTCCATTGCGGCTGTTGGAATTATTAACCATAACCGAAGCGGTTCCGCTAGGGTTTGTATTGAGGAAGAATTCTCTGGCCACGGCTGGAAAAGCGGCAAATATGAATCCTTTTACCGCCTATAGCCGCAACCATTGACAACCTTTTATTAGCCTCTGCCCCTTTTGAAAACGCGTGTACTAATGAAAATTTAATGAGGAGGTAAATAAGACTATTTCTTGTCTGGTTATTGTGATCGTTGTTTTTGTTAAGACTGATGAAATAACCGTTTTACTATAGGGAGTCAATGAACGGTTCCATTCTAAAAGTCAGTAAAAGCAGGACAAAATGTCACGCCTACTTGGTGCAGGCCAGTTAAAGAACTACTCCGGACAGCCCAAACCGTACGTTACCCTAGCCCAAATTATACTCCCAATGGACAAGCACTGCTCCTGCTGCGTTTAACACTGGTTGTGACAAATAATTGTAAATCGACCGTTGTCATAGGTTTTACCTTTTATCTTTTACTTCCCTGATTAGTGGAACAGCATTGTATATCATTTTTCAGGAAGGGAAATGCGGCCCACAAAGGATTGCCAAATGGGGTAGTTAACTGGCAGCAGGAGGATTCGAACGTGCCACCTTCACCTCCAAAAGCCACGACCTTATCCGCCTGGCCACCGCCGGCCAGGTCCGAATGATATACAGAACGAACGTGATGAATTGGTTTCATCGTTGCCCACGATAAATTAATTCTAAAATCTTTGAATACATTTGACAAAATATTGGTAACTGTTGTTCATTGTTAGTTGTTTTGAAAACAAAATAACTTGGAGAAGGTGATCATCCGTGTAAACCTTTCCACTACTCACTCAAATCTAAGAGCTCGTAAAACAGCACCTAGGTGCCTCTCAGATGGAATATTGACAAACCTACATCCAATCAAGTGATCGTTTAGTTTGCCCATTACGTCCTCACACGCAGCTTTTTAGAACCTTCTTATTTCACTCGACATTCGGTAAGCCATTGGTTCACAATGTGCGTGAATGGGGGTAGTTTTTGCTATATCCCACAGGTGGCTAAGAATCTTGCAATTCCGAACCTTCATTCATTAAGGATGGACTGTTGGCCCACATGGTCTTGTCGAGGACACCTTAAAGGTCTCAGGAAACAGCCTAGTCTATCGAAGGCGTTTAGTATATTTGCGTCCCCTAAAGCCCTCTAACTAAGGGTCTGGCGTTTGCTAAGCTTTGTTCATTAATCTGAATCTCATTGAAGTGCGGCGATTAATCGTAAAACTAACAAACACGTGCCTCATATAGGAGTCTGCACACACACACGGACACCTGCACATGGTATCAAGAATGACTAATGAAACGTAGAAACGTCATGGTGATGCATTTGTTTCTCTGCTGTTCCATTTTTATAGTGGAATAAACCCATACAAAAAGGTCACTTTTACATTTTGAGACTAGCAATAAGGTTAAACCACACGAGATATCCGGGTACGTCAAACTACCAGCCTATCGTCAGGGGTGCACACGTGCCTAGATAAATCTTAAATACTCTTGTACTATGGCAACTTTCTAACTAAAAGATATTTTTGTAAAGTACGAGAATCAAACACCTTAATGAGCCTTCCGCAAACATCTGAGGTGGCTTGGTCCAAGTAAGCATGCAGAATCAAAAACAACTGGTCAGTTATTAAAGAACCGAAGAAGAGGACAAGGAACGAGAAGGGATTGCTAACGGACACTAGTGAAGACGAGGAATCAAGAGGACTGCATCTACGAGATCTTGGCCACGAAACGGGAAAGCCAGTAGCTTACGCGGAACTTTTTCTGATGCTCCACCAAAATCGATAAAGATGATGTAGGTATGGTACTATGTTCCTCTCAAACTTCCCGCTCAACGAACGGATTATTTCGACAAAACGTAGCATAAGGGGACCCTTATTGCCTCGGGCACAATTGTTTGAAATACTCCACTGTTTCCACGAATGTTGTTGGCGACCAACATCTGCAAAAGCACATCAAACTAACTTTGTTGCTCTCGATTAGGCTGTAAGCGCTGCCACCGAGGAAAAACGGAACCTAATCTGTTTTGGTTGCTATTGCTACTTCGTGATTTTTTATATAATAAAATTACTTGGAATATGACAACAGGTACCAATCGTCAGTTCTTTAGTGGGGCATTGTTTACACTTAATTTTTGCGGATGGCTAGAAATCAAAAATTATTGTTCCAGTGGTATGATTATTCAAACGAAAAAGAAGGACTCAAGCTAATGCAAGCTGGTAAACAAAAGGGTAAGCTATCGGGTATTTCGTTCTGAACATATCTAGTATAATATACTTAAATTAATATGGAAAATATCTGGTATCATTATTTTCGAACAGAAAATTTTGAGTTTGTATTCTTTCACCAACAAGTGTGTATCGGGGTGTGGCCTTGAGATGTTGTTCCATTATACGAAATATTGCGAAATAATTTCATATTAAACTTTGTACGGTCAAAGAATACTTTGTAGTGCTTTTGGAACTCTGAGTCAGGGTAATAACCTTTCTAAAGATGGCGTTTGTAGATCGAAACTAGCCGCACTTATTTTAAACAAAACTTTCCTATTCACTTCATCTGTCATTAGTGAATATATGTAATACCGTAGGCACCAAATATGTTGTAAATGTCATTGATCTGATTTTGTTTCATAATAAAAACACTAAATGACACTAACAGTTGTTGGTAACAAGATGACGTCAAGAAATTATCTGATTTCACGTCCGATCGCGAGGCCAGATTATGAGGATACGATATAAATTATGCTGGCACTTTTAGTAGTATTGGCAAAAGTAGAAGCATCTGAAGAAGCAGCATTTGCAATATTATTAATATTATTAGTTGTAATATTAGTACTAGTAATAAAATTTGCATTATTTATGATTTTTAGTGGAAACAGCAATAGTGTTGATAATAACGGCAGGTGTAGTGGGCACGATGCTGTTAATATTATTATCGTAGGTAGTATTAATGTTATCCAAAAGACCATATGACATCTATCATTTCCGAAATTTCATGATGCTAGTAATTAGAGTAGTAATGATCATTTTAAGTTTCGTCTGCGAATTTTATGAGAATGTTAGTAGCAGTGCTAACATCAGTGAGAAGCAGTAAGCACGGTGGTCTGATCACCGAACTTGGCCTTTAGATCATCGATATTTCGGCACTGTTCGAAATGTCACTGCTCATGTGCGTACCTAAATGCACACTTCAGCGATCAGATTCTTATGGGAACTAATAATCGGAGTTATCACCAACACATGTTCCGAAACTCAATAAGAAGCACAGTTCATAAAGCATTATAAAGTCAGACTTGTCTAGGTTATAAGCTGCTGTTGTAAACAGACACTATGCGACATAATCGTGCAATTTCAACTACACACGATTAAAGCACATAGAACAATATACGACATGACAATTTGTAAAATCGGAGGATTTAGGACTTTTAGTTGTTTCTAAATTCCAAACGTAATACTGTTTTGTATTCTATGGCAAGACGCCTTCAAACAAACGATGTCGCGGATTGTGCGTGTACATCAGTGATTATTGTATAATTCCCTACAGTTTAATAAGTGACAAAAATTGCAGAGCATTTAAGCGTCCCAAATGTATACCACGAGAAATTGTTTTACGGTTGATCTGCACAAAAATGAAATAAATTTGATGACTGGTAAAGCCACACGCCAACTCTGGTTGAGATTCAGCTCCATGGAAGTAATCTGAAAAGCAAAAAAACGGAGCTACTGGAATTATGCAAGCCTAAAGTGTGTGTTGGATACGGGAACGTGAACGGCACCTTTTCTTTCTGTTGTCGCCAACTTGAATCTAGCAAACCTTGCACATAGTCGGTTCAAACGTATGAAGATGGTGGTTGGAATGAGTGAGAATTTTTTTTGTCTCCTACAAAAGTCGTCTTGAGGAAGATTAACGCCCAATTCACCACGTGATCAATTATTCATGGTGCCCCAAAGTGAGATCCACTTTAATTCTCCTCTGGGAAACCGAAAACATTTTGTTTGGCTGAATTACAAACATCCAATTTTGGCTTTCACATAAGTTGCGACCAGTAGTTAAAATGTCTAAACGGCATATGGCTGAATTCACATCTTTTCTGTGCCCCTGTTCACAGAATAGTTTATGAACTTGTCGAATGTGGGGGGACCCATTTGTAGCAGGAATCGTATATGGACAACAATAAAGTTAGTTGAAGTATGCAATTAGTAATTTTTGTGAGGCATTCATGGTGCCGATACATTCGTTGAAAGTGTTTATCGGTTACTTTAAAATGAATAATGCGGTAGACACAGTGCAAATTTATGGTCGTTCCAACTAACAAGTTTGGTAATGTTGAAATTATTCGGCCAACGAATGGTTTGTGTTGAGACAAGAAGTAAAAATGAACTTACGAGTAACCTGTGAATATCTAGTGTTCTATTGGTCCAGGGAATACAGAATCCGAACCCAGTCCTTTCTCTATTGGGTTATTTGACATATCGGAAATATGAATTGCAAAGGTTGACGAAAGAGTATTGCACAGTAGGATCCAGCATAAGGGTTGTCTTCGATTTTCTAAAAATAACAATCGGTATTGCTTTTCCGCAAAGCAAGTGCACGAGCTCGTTTGGGGTGGATACCACATATTCACTAGGAGGCGTTATTATGCATGGAAAATGGTACATCCTGTTAGTTACTTCATTTCATTCCAAATTCATCTTAGGACGAACAAGACAAAGTGATATTCAACTAAAAGTTGCTAACGAGTAATCCGGATTTTAATCCAGTTGTGTTTCTTGGAGAATGTCACTCGACATCCGGCTTGGGACAGAAAAGAACCAAACGTTTTCAAATTTACAACCATACCAGTCTGACACGGTTCTGTTGACAACATTCGTACATCGATCGAGTTTTAACCATTTTCCCAACGTTCCCCTTCGGAGTTTTTTCATTTCCGAATTGCACTCTGATTTTTACAGTTTGTTCTGTACAGAACAGTCTCAATCCAGTCAAGGGACATGGCAAACACGTTAGTAGACCAATATCAGAAGAATAGCTGACTGTTCACGTCGTATTCCACGCTGTCATACACTTTAGTCTTGACAAGTCACTTGATCAGTCCGGCTGATTTTCGATGATTACTTCTTTTGCCGCACTCTGTTTGATTTTGGCTAAACCGTGTGATTTTTTCTATATCATGATCGAACCACCTCTGTCCCGCCCCTGTAAAGGTAGATTTGTGCACGCTGGAACCTATAAGTAGTACCTGAAAAAATAAGACGATTTTGATCAGCAGTGGACTGAAGGATCTGGGCGATGATCTAATTAAGTTCGAAGAGAAAACACTGTGACCGGCTGTGAGGTTGAGGAGATATATGTACTTGAAAGATGGGCCGGATCTGGGTAGGTGAAATTCGCATACTTCACTAGATGATTGAATTCGAACATTAACAAATGGAAGTTTTTATCCTCGTCCCTAGTCCTCACCGCTTCTAGTCCTCATACCCTGACGGTGCATTTTGTCTGATCTATTTCTTGACATAACCATTCAACAGCCCGCAACACGAGAAAAACTAAACCTACATGAATGTTTGTTATCGGTTCGCATAGTTGTGGCACTAAGGAGTTTCTTCCTCCAGGACAGAAAGTACCTCGTGAGATGAAAGCAATTCATGTGCTCATTTAAATCGCGAAGGTAGAGCAAGATAACTTGTCAGCAATAATTTGTCAAAGAAACAGTAAGTTACAAATTTGATGAAATAAATGAAAATAGATGGTATGGCTAAATTCCGTGACAGACAAACGCTCACGATCAAATACGATCGTACACCCTTTTCCAACGAAAAATATATTTGGGCTAGTGCTGAACACTTGTCCTTGAAGTGATTGTTTCAGGTGACTTTCTTAACCCAAAGAGACCGGATGCTTCACAGTTGCAGGATTGGAGATTTCGTTTTAGTATCTGGGGTCAGGAAGAATTGTATTACTAACTTTGACAACCATTTTGGTGTTTTTTTAACTTTCCCCAAGTCAAGTGGCGATCGATTAGCAAGTTCCCACATCACCAACCACAGCTTTGAATGTAATATTTTAGCGCAACGTGTAGCGTAAATCTAATTGAGAAGAACGTAACTTGTTACTATCCGGCTTTGTGCTGTTGATGTACCAATGAGGATTAGTTCAAAATATTTTTATGCGAATGCGGAAAACCCGCACCTTAATGATACTTCCTAAGTCGGCTAAAAATTTAATGTTTGCCTAAATGTCTTTTGACGCGGTTAATCAGCCTGGAACCGAAGGGTCAGGGATTAAACAAACCCGGCCAATTTCTGGCTTAATTTTCTGTAGCCTGGATACAAACTTCGGGTTCCATTCAGTTAGACCAAAAAGACGGTAAATAGTTGCTACGTGGTTCCATCCTGAATCTCAGCGTGCTTACGAGAAACACCAATGAATTCTCTACGATAAGCCAACTTTATTTTAGCATTCTTACTTTGTTCCCGTTGTTCTATGTTTGTTAGTACTCATTACTACTGGAACTGCTAATGTTCGATTATTCTCCGCCTATTGATGTTAACTCATAAAATATGAAAGAGAAACTAATCAAAGAATGACAAAACAATAATACCGATTTTGAAATATTCTGCCACTGGGCACGCTAGGCAAACCGAAAATTGGTGATACGAAATTGGTTAAATTTTTTTCAAAACGCCATCCTAAGTTGCCAGTCGGTAATCTTATTCCATGATTGATGAAAATAATCTAATATGAGTTAGTAATTGGTCAATCACAGCCAAAGCTTCATCTTGTTTGACTCAAGTTCTAGACCGTACACACATTGAGAAATATTGAGTTAGACAGGAACAAAGTCAAAAACAATACAAGTATCAAGTCTGTTCCAACAAATACGTTCGTTCTCTGTAACCAGATTAAAAGAATCCCGCACGTTGTTTTTAGTTTGCGCCGAACTGGCCCAGTTAAAGGACATTTTCTAGCAAATTCCCTAGACATTCGGCAAAAATAAGATCTAAGACTACAAGAATGGAATTTTTTTATAATCTACGAACAAAGCAATCTGTAGAGAACATATGATATTAGTCCGATAAGAACGAGAATATAAGGAAACAGCGGAAGCCTTTGTGCTGTGATCAAAACAACCGCATTTTAAGTACTACGAAGTCAGTGTCCTTTTGGGCTGTTATATACACATAGGTGTACTGAAAATCAGACAGAATGTCCTGAATGAAAATGGTAGCCTTCGCTGCAATTCATGACTTTAGCATATAATTTTTGGCAGAGAAACATGACTGTTCGTAACGTGTTCGTGGGCATTTTCAATGAGATCAGAAACTGGATAGAAAAAGTTCCGTGTTTTCAATCATTTTCTCCCGGTTGCCGTCATTTGGTTAAATTAACAGTGGAAAATCTGTTCACGACCAGCGCTCCCTTACAGAAATATTGTACAGTTGACTGTTAGTAAAGGAAGCATTAAAACGTGATCTATTCATTGAATTGCAGTTAAATCAGTGAATTTGCACTTTATCAGAATTCAAAAGTTACTCACCCAATTTGAGTAGTGTGTGATTGTGTTTGACAATGAGCTGACTTGTCCTGTAGTTTGAGCCATAGTTTCCGGCTGATGGATGTGCACTCCCAAGAGTTCGCATCAAGAATAAGATAGCTGTACAAGGATTTCGAGGATTTTAGTAATCACTCACTAGTTAATCAGTAATGAAGTATTTGAGCACAACAGTTTATTAATGATTACTGCCGAATGTTTGAAAGAACAATTAAAGAAAAAGCAGAGACGTGTTGGACACACTCATTCAGATGATTCTAGGCCAACTGAAAGAAAAACCCCTATCTGCCAGCTTAGTCTTTTGTTCGAAAACAAAGAGTAAAAAATCCGAAAAATTGAACCACCCATTTATAACTGCCTCCTATGGAACGCATACCTTTGTTTGTTTTATCGCGTCAATTTGTTTTTACTATTTGTCATACAGTGGACCCTCGCGATTCTCACGAGCTTGATCGACTCTGTTTAACGCCTTTTATCGTTGAGGTGATTTGTTGCCCCAACTTGGAGTACGCGCTGCTCCAACGTTCGGTCGATGGGCCTACAGAAATGGAGAGGAACAAATGAACAAATATTTCATTTCGGTTTTAATTCATATTTTTATGCAGCTGATTTCTTTTTAACTCAATTTACAGCAGATCGAGTAAACCTCCTACGCAAATTTTCAATCCAGACGTATATAAGCCATAACAAAGCAGACAAAATGTGACAAATACTAGGAGCGACCGAACAGTACACTGAAACAAAAGTTAAACAGAATGCGAAAGCATAAAACTAACGAATCGGATGATCTGTGGAGATGCAATTTCAGGTTCTTTCTAACTTGTTCGTAATTTATGCATCAACGAGCAATGTACGACAAAAGGCAGTTCTTGTACGCAGAGGTAGAAAAAAAGGGGGAAAACCCTGGGCAAAAGTTTTGACAGGTTAATGGCCTGGGATCGGAAAGGAACAAACTGGTTGGAAATCCGAGTAACGTTTCAAAACGTGTTTAAAAAAACAGGAAAATTCTGCAAGCACATCTATGTTAGTCTCATAACAACTGGCAGGTAACGATTATATGGTGACTGATTCCATTCAGACCGAGAAAAATGTCAAGGAAACAATAAAGCTAGAGATTGTAAATACGTGAGCTAAAAAACTGAAGAACAAGTTCCTCAGATATTTTTAGATTCGGCGGTCTAAGGAACCAAAAAAATAAGACAGGAACTGCTTGCCTCTGAAACACAGATGCAACGTGCTAGGTCTGAGAAAGATGGCTGATTAAATCTACGTCAAGGTAACAGACACGAAAATCTGCTTGGATCTATTCGTTATTAACTGATGGCAGTCTAAAGTCAGAGATGACAGCCGAGTGCCTGAGATCAAACTAAAGATTGAACGGGATAGAAACACATTTGACAACATCCAATGCTAACGAACGGGAGGGCAAACTGTCGTCAAGTTTATTTTACTTGTCTTGCACATGACCAAGAGTCCCGTCAAGAATAGCGACTTCGGCAAATGCACTGTCAGCACAAGTTGCGGAAACAGGGAGCGCGTTAATGTAGAAAGTAAAACAGAATAAGAATAAAATGGCTTCTTGAATTCTCACAAATGAACTAGCATGGATGAGGACCTGTTCTTTGCAAATGAAGTAAATTAGGTACAATCGTAAAAGCATTAACGGAAAGCATATTATAGTGGGATCAGTGCGATTTTTGTGATGGGTCTAAGAAAGTCTACAGCGATCGCACAGTAGAGGGGACCAAGCGCCGCAAGGCCGGGGCCACTGTCAAGCGAAGAAGCAGTCCAACACGAGGCGCAGCTTACAGAATTAGTTGTGAGGAATGGAGTTATGTAACGAAACTGAGTGGAATCGGGCGATTGAACGCCAACTACAATAGGATTAAGTGTTGTTTTCTCGGATGCCCTAGGCAGGACTATGCAACAAGAAATCGATCGGCGATCCTCTGATTTTTTTTTATTTACAGCTCGAATTCTGACGGATTTTCAAAATCCTTGAAATATCTTGGTCTTAAGACAAATATTGAAAAGGTTGTGCCACGTGGCCGGAAAATGTGATATACAAGTTTTGAGCAAAAAACTAGAAATTCTGGTAGATAGGGCTTGCTGTTTCGAACTCATTTCAACAATCATCAAACGAGTTGCTTTCGAAGCTGGTATAAGCTCACTGTGAACAGTGGATACGAGAAGGCATGCTACCTAAAGCCTGTGCGGATCTGATCATTGAGTTCTTGTATATCCGTACTGGGTTTTGGTTTTGAAGTGCACAACTGTTTCATGACCTTCAGAATTAGAGAATAGCTTTTGCTAAACCAAGAAGCGTCCATCTACAGAACAATCGGTCATCCACGCTGTTCTAATGTTGGCAGTGCCTTACAACTTCTTTTTCTTTCAAGCCGATTGTAGTATACCTCGGTGACGGAGCTGGTATCATAGGTGAGGCTTAGATAGTCAGTCAGACGTTCATAGAATTGAGATCACTCAAGCAGAGAAAGGAAAAGAATCATCCGCGAAGCCTACGACACTGCTCAGTATGTTCGCATTCTCTTAGTCACATCGTAGTTTGGGGATTATAGGTCAGGTTAATAGATCATTTTTGTGATTAAACGTGGGATGCAGTAGGGAAGTATGGTAATTAGATATTCGAACTGGCGTTCTTTTATGATCCAAAATGATAAAGCATTTGTTAGCTTATAACCAAAAACGGAAGACATCTTCGCACCGAAATCAAGAAACCAACAGATGATGAGAAACGGGAATCGAATCCGTCAAGGTTAATGTAAGCAGTTAAAATGATTTCATTGTGTCTAAAACTGCGCTCCCGCGTACCTGATGTAACATGAACTTAAGGGACCAAAATAAAGTGAAATACACGGAGACGACATTGTTGGCAAAGATGAGACGGAAAATTGATTTTTTTGAACTGGGAAGATGAAACGATTCGGAAGGAATTGCACAGCCCACGATAGACAAACTTTGTCATACTACCCTTCGAGGATTGCAAAATTAACAATTGGTCGCCCAAGAAACACTACATCCTTGAAGGCGAAATTCAACTTCGTCGATATGTACATTCAAACGCAATCTTTTAGGAGAAAAGTCCCAACGCGTTTAGCTCCTGTTTGAGAGTCAAACTAGTCAGATCATCATTTTTCTAAACGGAACCGAGAGTAGAACCGATGGCATAATCATTTCATTTACCGAGTTCCGTCTGACAACTATTTATTCAACTAGATTCGCGTTTGGGTTCTCGCGAAATTCAGTAGCGCGTAGTTGATTCGATTTCTAACCAAATGTCCAAATCGCGTGTAAATGGTCGCGGGGAATTCCAATGAGGGGCATCTCAGAAACCATGTCTTTTGTAGAAAATCGCGAAAAAACGGATATTAAAGTTAAGATGAATACAATCTTAATTTAATGTCCGTAAGCCGATTCTGATTACGAAAATAGTTATGTTGTGTCGTTTTAAATTTTAGCAAAGTTGTTTAGCTTCAAAATGGCGCTCGCTCAATCTGTCCTCCTGCATCGAATCACGTATGCCGAGAATAGAGAAATAACAGTAGAGCAGGTGAACTTCAAAACATTTCTACATTGCCAAAAGTTGACTGTGCCAGAAGGAAGCACACCGGGACCTTCCAATGACAGGTGGATGCCTTACCATTGAACCATTATGAACATGACTCTAGGAAGCAAATTAGCTGATTTGATTCCTATTGGTGGAATTTACTTCTGGAAACAGAGTGCGTAAGATGATCGCTTGTATTTGTTCCCTTCTGTCAAGTCGGAAAATAAATAATTACACTGAGAAGGTAAAATCGTGAAATAGCAGCTTCACTTACATTTAAGAAGATAGCATTTCTACGAGAATAATTCAGTGCTCATACGGATACAGGTGATTTCGTTCAGAAAGTAGTGTACTCGTATAGCACCATATTTAATGCCCCAGATTTTGTTCGATTTTCTCGTATGAATATATATATATATGTAGGGTTTTGCCGAAGTATCTGTGAGACTTTAGATTCCTCCCGGGCATACGATGAAAGCATAAATATCACTTTTTAGAATACACCAGACATTTTCTGATTTTGGATTAACGTAACCTAGTAATCGGTTGAAATGGTTATCAGTGAAATGAAGCAATCCGAGAGGGATCATTTTCAGTCGAAAAAGAAAATTCGTAGCCCAAGGTTGTTTGTGACTTTGCATGCAATTCCTTCTGTCGCTCCCTCGCGCGCGGTTAGCTGCAGCGATTTCAACGTGACATTTGTTTTTCTTTGTCGGTGGACGTTCGATTAGTAGGTAAATGCTCTTCCAACGAGCAGGATTTTCACGTGTTTCGCTCTGCATGCAGATAAAGTGATTCCGAAACTTATCTACCCAGGTGAATACAATGGATTTTTCTTCGGACCGTGCCGACCATCGAGTAAAACAAGAAGTTTCCTTACCATCAGAAGTATTTTTCGATGGTTTTTGCAACAAATTTTATGAATAAGTTTTATTATCATTCCCATGGGATTTCTTGACCACTGGAGAATTCAAGATTCACTCAATCTTTTTGAGGCTTTCTTTTTAACTAATTCCGATGAACGATTTTCTTGACGGAAATGTTTTGATGAACCGATCAGTTCGGACTTAGTAGCATAATGGATTTATCTGCCGCATGACTGTGGGCACAATTGTAACATTCCTCACAAAAAGAAGCGAGTGAGTGGACAATTTTCCTATGCTCTGTCACTCAGTGGTGTCCATTTGATATGCGAATTTTTCGCATTTTGCCATGTGTTTTTAGAAGCTTAAAAACTACCAATCGTTCGGCTTGGAGGCCATGCTTGCAGAGCAAAATCCTCGTTTATGCCAACCTACAACAGGGCGTTTTTTTCTAGTTTAAGGTAGCGCATTCGTAGCAGCACAAGTCAGATGTGGCACCCAAATCGATTGGGACGCCGGCTGTGCAAAAGAGGTTATCATTTCACTAATTAACCAATCTTATGCAAACTCCTCTGTGCGCCATATGATTATCCACTTCCTTTAGGGAATTGATTTCACTAACAAAAATTTCCATGGCATCCTAACTAGCAACGATTTCATTTTCTTCTTCACATTATCGGGAGAAATCTGTGACACTTATTATAAGTCGGAACGATTAGACAATTTTCATTTCAATTGTGAAAATATCAGCTGAATCAAAATCAACTAGCATTGGCTGTCATAGGCACGACTGGTTCACGTGACTCGTCATTTGCATTTCCGCGAGGGGAGAAGAAAAAAAACGAGTGAACGAGAGCGGGAAAAATTGTCACGCATAATAATACAAAATGTGGACGAGGAAAGATGATTTAATGAAGGGTCATTTTCTTGACCAACCGTATAAAAAGTGGACAATATGCATATTCCACTTAGACAGACTGTTGCAAAATCACGTTGGTCGTATGGTTAAAATAATTTCGGAATGATAGTTCATTTTCAAACGGAAAACATTTGCTTTGGTCCTTCACTCGCATTGGAATAGGTGAAATTAGGGCTTTGGTAGTACGAATACGTGTTGAATGTCTGTGCAAAAGCCGCAGGCCAATTCGGACTGGCATGGACAAACGAAAACTTTCTTCTGTTCACTATTAAGATTTTAAAGAAGCCACAGAATAAGAAAAAGACGGTAAATTGTTCCAATCAAGCTAACTTTACTAAGTACCGATCTGTTAGAATCGTAAAGATAGAAAAATAGAAACATTCAGTCGATAACAAACGGAAAGTTTTGAAAATCACTAAGGGAACTATTCGAGACAATGTGAGGATGCGTAAAAGTAGTTGAATATTTTCGGTTTTTTCTCGCTTGCGGCCTCTAGCACACTACAGTCGATTCTCGCAAGCAATGTCCGCAAATAAAGTCCCTAGTGAACGCTATTTTTTCGCGTTGGGGAAACAAAATAGATAAGTAAGCACATTCCCGTTGGTGTTTACCGCGCCCCACAATATTTTGATTTTTTTATGAGCCTTGGACTTCCCAGATTAAGTGCGTGGCACTGAAATTTAAGAGTGTTCTGTTAACGTTTCGACGCCAACGACCAGAGTTTCCCAGTGGATCTTAGATCCTTAGACGTGGCCCTTTATGTTCGGACAACCAGTCGGAACAGTAAAGTGCTTTCCGTAGAAGCGCACTACCACCGGTTTCCGACCGTCATCGGATGGCCGCGGAATCAAGTCCACAAAATAATTATGCGTATCTTCATGAACTGTCTTCCGAAATTTGTTGTATCTAAAGTCTTTTCACAACCATTAACAAAGAGTTTTCGTTGGGCTGTGTGGTTATCGATGAATATTTTCTCAAAATTAATTACCCTTTATAATTTCCAATCCTACTTACATTTCAGTTTGTAGTAGTATTTACCCCTGCAGCTAAATGAGATGGGGTGTTGTTCAAAATAGTCAAGTTCACTTGTGATTTGTGGTCCTTCTTTGGCATCTCGGATAAGGGGCTTTGCATGCGTTTTCAATTCACTTATTCTCATGGTGGCTGAAAAGCTTACTGCAGTTCGTCTCATTGGATTTTCACATTTGCTCATTTCTGAGTAGTTTTTCCGAGTACCATTCGGCTCAAACATTTAACGATCGTTATCATAGTTAAACATCATCATTTATATCTCATTTTGCATTTAGTGATTCGTCTTGCAAATGTATTTTTTCGATTTTAATCAGTCAATTAGTGATCTGTTCATGTTATAAAAATCTGATTTGCCTTTAATAACATTAGTAATCGTTCTGTGACGAATTACAGTTTAAGAACTAACGGGTGGTGATTGATTAGCCAAGCATACTTGCAAGAACCTAGTACACAAAAGCATGAGTGAGATCAAGTATGACAAAAAGAAAAAGAATTTATCATACTTGCCTCGATGACGCCCTACTCTGATACCACTGACTGGATTGTTGTAAGTTAAACATACTACACGTGTCCCTGCTGGACTGACGAGTTTTAGTTTAGTGTCACCGGTGATTAGTCTGCGGCCTGACTGCATTATCAACGGCCCCGTTTCTAACTGCTGACACAAGTTCATGGGATTACGGTCCACAGCCGAGATTCTAACCGCAACTTACACATAAACACACCATATGACTCGTATTGTAAGGATTCTCGTATCCATTTTACCGGGAATGGGTATACTTTTTCATTCGGCCATTGAATGGAGTGCCTGCTAAAATTTTTCACATTCCAAATCACATCCAACAAGTTATTTGCGCTATTGGATATATTGCGATGAATAAGACCTTGTTCAAACCATTCTCAATAAGTATTTGGTTCGTTGGTACATGCTTTTGTTCATTGTGTGGTGTCACTGGCCCAACAAGAAGATAAGTTGTCCGGCGATGGCCAAGCGGATTAGGCCGCGGCCTTTGGACATGAAGTTCGCGGGTTCGAATCCTCCCACCACCCGTCGATTTCCTCACTTGGCAGCCTTCTGTTGGCCGCGTCCCCCTTCCTAAAAAAGGATGTGCATTGTTATTTTATTATTAAAAGAAGTTAAAGATAATAGATAAAAAAGGTAATTAAACACGTAGAATTACTTGGATGACAAAAGTTTTGTTATACACTGACAAACTTTGTGTGGTCAACAATTCGCCACCTGGCACAAGGCAAATGTTACCACCAATGACTGGTGAAGTTTAGGCAAAGCTTTGGAATTGAGTTGGCTCAAACATCAAGAAGGCGATCGTTGTTCACAGGTTCACAGGTTCACTGGTGTCGTTACAGGCAGTCAGTCGCTACACAAACAGTTTTGTTTAGGAAGACAAAGCGAAATTATCCTGTCGATTTCGAAGTGTGCCGATGCTGGAAACCGTGCGAATCATGAACGTGTAGTTTTATATCCAAAATATCAGGCGGTTTTTTTTCTTTTATGTACATCCGTCACCGGTTGCATTTAAATTAGATGCAAGTTTGTGACTGTATCAACCTCCCGGACTCTTACGTTGCAATTAATCCCGTAAAGTGGTAAATTTATTTGAGGTCTAACTTTAAGTTTTACACTCGATCTTTCACAATATGTATAAGCAATGCCAAGCAAATTCCAAATTTCTCCCTTTTTGAAAGCGTATTTCATTTTTCATTCAATCTCGGACAGTTTTTCTCAGCTACGAAACAGTCGATTACTTGGGTCAAAACTTAGTTCGAAAATCGAGATCTTGTTCAATGAGGTAGCTGTATCACACCTGACGGGACTCTTTCATCACAGGAAGCATTTCTTGTCAACTTAGCAGATCACGGGCTAGAACATCTACTCGACAAATGACTAGGTCAGCACTTTTATTTCGTCTCGTAGCAATGACTTCTTGGTGTGAAATGAATGTGTATTACCATTACGCGAACCACCTATTTTTGCGAGTAAATGCACAAATGACGTTCTTGTGCGACAACGGTGCCCGTTCGACTAAGGTCACATATATCTTAATTTCAACACGGATCTGATCCAACCACACACAAACAAAACCACGCAGAAATATTCATTCGTTCTGTTTTTATTTCCCTTCTCATCGACTGGGCTGCCAGTCGACCACTACCTATTTGGATGAAGTGACTCAAGAGTATGTGTAATGTTCCACTCAATTGCAGTAGCCCCACAGATAGCAGTAGTGCCAAAGTGAAATTGATCATAATGACCTTGTTCAGTTTTTGTTCTGAACTTTGGTCATAGTCAGTTACCCATAGAAAAAAAGTCACCATTGCTTCAGTACCATTTAATGCATGCCCAATGATTAGGGGTTTTAAGTCGTAGAACACACTGTGAGCGCCTTTTTGTTATGTGACTGCACCAGTGTTGTGTTCAGATCTCAGTGTCCTCAACACTGACTGTTGCACGCCCAAGTCTTTAGTGCGTCAAATGTTTCCACTCCAGCTTTGTCACGGTATTTCATTACTGGCAGTGCGTTTGTCGTGATGCAGCTGAGCAGGAGATTTATCATCAACAATTAACATCAACAACAACCTCAGCATTGTAGTTGCTAAAATGCCAAATTTCGCTAAACGATTGTTTGTACAATGGCTGGCCCAATGTACAGTCTATCTTGAATTTAACTACAGTCTTTTGAATTTTCTATTTCATCATTATCTCCAGTTTCCATCGTCCCCCAACCTTTATTTGGGTAGAGAAACTCGACTGTTCCTCATGTTTCAGCACAGCATAGCGTTCATATATATATATATATATATATATATATATATATATATAATTTTGTTCACTCATCCAGATACTACTTACTACTTTTATATATACATAGGTATACTCTTGGGCATTCGGCCTTCATTCTTAAGTTTGGTTTAACCCAACTGACAGAGAGTCATCAAAGAATCACAGTTGTGGTTCTTCTGTGGGCTCTTCGACGAAGAGTTCCCATGCGCAATCCTGACGCCACAAATTCGATTCTGGTGAAACATCAGTTCGAAGTATACAAGTATAAGGATGTCTGGACAAGAAAGTACCGGGTACGCATATCTGACGAGCGACAATAACCGCGAAACCGGTCGTGTTCTCCTGAGAAAAGTTTTTCACTCACCCAGGTACTATTTACTACATCGATATATATTCATATATATATATATATATAAGACATTCAAAAATATGGAGTTACTAGGACTAATCACGTCTGCTCTTCTTTTCCCAATCACTACTTGCTTACCTCTGTATTCTGCGTTTGGCTTGGTTAATCTTAAAACAGGAGGCTGATTTGAATTCACATCACGGCTTGGTTAACATTTGTGATCTAAACGCGAATCTCAGCGATCAGAACCCATGATATTTTTAACCTAAACGCCTAAACTCGTTATCTTAAGTAGCGTGCCCTGATTGCGCTTGATCCGAGAGATTTTCCACGTGACTATGCATTATCAATTGCTTTTTTTCATCAGCTAACTGTGGAGTATTATCAATCAAACAATGCCAAAACTTTTACGAAATGAAGCCGCGGGTGACAAGCTGTAGACATCATAGTTATATATATATATATATATATATATATCAAATACTGGGTTGGCTATGGTGAATGCACTCTGGGAGCGTACTCGTAGTTCATATAAGCACCCTGCATTGGTAATCATTCGCATATTCGTCTAGAGCTCTGTTCTTGTAGATAGAAACTACAGGTTTTGACAAAACGTCAAATGTGATTCATTGTTCACAAATGTTTGCCTATCAGAATCAAAGTATTGCCGAATGCAGAGCAGATTCGAATTTCGCTAAAACTTTGGCCAATGATACGTTCATTTCAGACCATGTGAATAGCCAATTTCTAAGTTAATTGACAACAATTTCAAACAAACCGGTCCGGTAGTTAGTGCATGCAAACAATTTATTTTTAAATAGACCACATAGTTAAAAGACTCTTTGGTGAATAAAATGGCATTCTGACATTCCATTCTGATTTTAATACTGGATTAAATTTAACTGAAAGCTCGTTTATCTGCTTTGTAGATCGAATGGATTGCGTGCGATAGACAGTTTGCTTTCTCTAGGTCAAGGGGAACTGTATCATTTTCAAACTGACAGTTGGATCAACTCGGACGCAAATGTCATCTCGGCATATCTTTTGTTCAGCCTGTACAGCCACCATCTCAGAATGCAAGTAGCCAGCCGAAATTACCGATATTTACGAAGAGTAGACCAGGGAGGAGAACATAATTTGACAGCGATTTTAGTGTCATTTGGGATTAAAGTTACCACCCCGAAATTCGATACGTCAAACGCATTCGCCTCTACTTATTCATGCCCAGCAACATGTTCCAAGTCATCGATCATCAATAAAAGCTCTGTTTTCCTGTAACCTTTTGGTCTCTTTATATTGGCACCAAATTGAGGAATACGTTGGGCCATAATTCAGCCAACTACGGGGAGTTTTCCTCGCGTCTTAAATCCAGAGCAGTAAAACCACAAATCGCTTTTTGGATCATTTGGCCACAGGTCTACACTGATTATAGCACAAATCTAGTTTGAAATGAACAATAAAACACACAAAAAGAGAGAAGGGACAAAGTGTAGAAAAGAAAAACTTTTGTTTGCAAATAGCAGCCGTTGTGTACCCGGTCAAGAGAAAGTTTCGACATCCATCTCAGAAATTTTAAGCGAGCTTTAAGTATTTGAAAACATTCCCCGTGACCGGCATTCCAACCCTATTTTTCCTATTGCATGACTTTATTGTCGTAAATTTCCGAGAGTTGACCAGCCTCGAAGTTTATCAGGCTGAAATCAACAGATAAAGTTACTCTTCTATGACATAGTTCAACACGTGATATCATCGCCCAACTCACCATTACCAATTCACATGCAAAATGAATTGAATGCATTTCCGGTACATTTGATTCAACCTGTTCACCTAAATATGAATGAAAAGAGGAAGTGAACCAAATGGTAAATTATCAACTGCAGCTCCGCATTTGACTTATTTCCTCCAAATTGCTATCGCATGAAAATCGAATAACTTGGATACTTTGTTTCCATATTCGGCCGATTATCACGCTGGTGATTTACGATATGGTGATTTGGGTAAAAATTCCCGCAATAGCCCGGGACAATCTAAGGTTCACTCTCTCCTAACACTTACTTCGCACCTCTTTATGCGTTACCCGCATAGAATTTCGGAGCAGTAGAACACCGTGTGAAAGTTTTGGGTCACAGGAGGCGTATCCAATTAAAAAATGGACTCATCTACCGAATGTCTTCGACTTTGGTGAGACTCAAACTCAAACATTTGTAATCCGTTTGTTCTACTAGTTGAGCAACGAAACCAGTTGCTTTTCAATGGCTGCTATTTTTGCTGCCTGAAAGGGGGTTATACTATGATTCTGAATTTTCTCAGCTTTCGAGGTCTGCGAATAAGGCGGGTCTATACCAAACTGTATGCAATTTTACTGCTTACATGAATTTGCTTAAATGTTTAGAGCCATCCACTTGATAAAAGAGCGCTCGTTTGTTTTGATGATAAGAAATGTTGCCCGTAGTGGCCGAAACACCGGGTCACAATTACATCTGTTAATAGTTATTTCTTTCTGAAAACATTTTCGGCTCCACACAAAACGAGCTGCTTTTCGATACCATCTACACCTTTTTCGAACTTTCTATTGCAAATAAGTTTGCTCCCATTCAAATCAAACAGACACCAGCAACTATCCTCTGACTAACGCCAAGTAGCATCGAAATGGGATGCTGGCCTGTCGCAAGTCTAATATCTTTGCAAGGTAGATTAAGAAAGAAATGACATGGGTTTGCTGTGTACCTTGAAATTTTAAACGGTATTGTTGGTCTTCGGAACTATGGTATATAATACGGAATAAACAAGCTTCCCGCTAAATCCATTTGGTATTGGAGGCACAGCATGTGTCATTTGTTGAACCTCTTCCTTTGAATTGTGAATTTAGATCGAGCCAATGAGAAAGTGGATCGGCAAATAAAACTCAGTTTCTCATATGACTGAAATTGTGTTAGTAAATCACATGTTCCCTTCCAACTGATTAATGAATTCTCCCATGAATCAATCTTAGCCTAGAATTAACTCGAGGGGTCCAAAAATTCACGTGCTGTGCATCCCACGGAATATGATTTGGTCCGAAACTGGTGTTTGTCTTGCGTTGAATTCCAGTAAAGTGAAGGTCAAAAGCCTAGTTTAAGTCTTCGAGCTTCATGGTGCTGTGCCCTTAAGTAGTAAACAAGGCTATTAAACTGCGGCCTTTTTTTCTAAATCAAAAAGAAACTCTCACTCAGGGCAAGTTTTACAATCAAATTGTAAAGCTTGGCCTCAGAAAGTCTACCCACGGTAGTCGAAGCGTTGGCGCACTACATTTACCAACAACGCTGTGTTATTAACATGATATCGTTCAGAACTAAAACCAGTACATGGCGCATCGATTTTTTGGTGCACTGCTTACATCATTTGGTCTTGATATTTGCAAAAAGAAACTCATTCATCAGATGGAGTCTGCTGCTTGATGGGAAACATATGATGTTGAGACATATTTATCCCACTACCGGTCGCTATCCATAACCTGAGGATTCGCTTCCGCACCACGTAAGGCAACGAAAGATATGAATTGTCAAAGATAAACCTTTTGTCAACAACAAAATCGTTTCCAGGTTACACCTCGCAAACAGACGAAAGAACACGGGGCAAATTTAAAAGTTCTAATTGAAAACTAAAACTGAGCCATGTCAAAATTGTTCATTTATTTGATCGTTTTCCCAAACGGTCTCGGGTTATTTAGATTTCCCGGAACCAACCAAAAAGGGAAATAGGGCTTGCAATCTTTTATGCCGGTGGACAAAAATGTTGCGCTAGCCACGTCAAAATTTTGTTGTCCTTAGTCTGTGAGGAATACGAAAATACTGAAAATATTCTCCGAATATGTTCCATTATGAATTCCCATGGGGATATCCCTGGCTGTACACGATTTACGAGGTGAAATGACAAATTCAGTGCTATAGATAACAGAACCCACCTGTTTATTCTGAACTTAGACGGTAACGAATTGTGACGCTTCCTCCATAAAAAGTCTTCGATTCTGCCAGCTTGACCAATAGCAATTTAGCTTTCTGCAAAGGTTTAATTGATTTCACTTCTTAATGGCAACGCATTTGCTCCCACGTTGACTTTGCAGAGATTCAGCGACCCAGTCATCTAACTACTTAAGTAAGTCTGAAAACTGTCGATTATTCATGTTTTATTTGTCGTGGACAGTCAGCCGGTCAGCTCAACTCTTCTGTCAAATTGTAAACTCGACTGACCCAATAGTTCTGCCACAAGCTTTTCCGTTATTTTGTAGCCCGTCAACTTTATTTAATAATACTGCTGTTGTTTTGGGACCAATAAATTGCGTGGTATTAAACAAATTCCTTTGGTAAGATGACAGTTATTGACGAAAATTCACCCTAAGCTTCGAGAAAAGTAACCGCTCCCCGTACATGCTGCGTTCAAACAACGACAACATTATTCCAAGACTAACTAGCAGATCATTGCTGATTCAAATTATCGTAGTATGATAGTGGAGTATGTCTGAAAAATTTAGGCAGAAAGACATAAAAAGAAGATCGTGATTTTGAAGCTTTGCGGAATAATGAACCCCCTTTATGACGGAAACGGTTAAACTCCGTAAGCTGGACAGAAGTACCACAAAGCTGCTGTTAAGAAAGACACGGGATTTCACAACCAAAAAGAGAACTCTTTGTTTGTAGTGGTACAAGATTTGATGTGAGTCGAAAAATGATTTGCAACGCGAAGTTAACATCTAACTTCATGTGTAAAATTATGGAAGCACTGTGTAGTTGTTTCATCCTCGTTAGAAATCTCTAGCAGTTCGTCCTCACATAGAAGTCAATTAGCAGGTTCGTTTAAAGGTCTGTGGCTTGCAAAATACAGTCACGGATATAGGCGCCATATCATCTGGTGCTGATGTTCATTGAACCGTCAAGAATCAGCCTGGATTGCTAAACCTCTAATGTATTCGGGTCACAGTCTTTCGTCTCTGATTCGCGTTTCATTTCGGGCGCGACAGACACTCACTGCTGATGATTCCTTACAAGCTAGATGAGACAGCCTTGCAGTCCTTCCATGGTTTCCTAATGCCAAGTTGGATGTTGGAGAATCATTTGGAAAAGACTCCGAGTTTGGATCAGGCGCTGGTCTCATAGTGGGTCATTTGCTTTGTTGAAACAACTTAAACTGGCAGCACTTAGCTCTGATTGTCTCGACGACATGTTCACATGACAGTAGCTAGAAATCTTTCTTCTCGAATGAACCAATGGAACGACTTCATCCGTGTGATATTTCTCTTTATTTTTATTTCCTATCAGTACGGATTGTGATGACAGCTGAAGTGGTTTTGTGTGATCCCTCAGCAGTTGATGACGGAAGTGCGGGTGCTTAAGGCAAAAGAGGAATCCCGGAAGTTATTTGCAGCAAAGTCGATTTGATATCTTCCAACCTTCGGAATTTATTGAATCATCAAAGTCGCATAAATATAACACAGCTATGACGATAACAACGCTACATTGTATCTCATTGTATTGTCAACCTGGTGAGAATATGGATTTGACATGACGTGAATTCCCAAGTACATACAGGTTTGCAGAGGCTGCATTCAGTTGCGGGGTGCCAAAAATTTTTGCCGAACAATGTAATGCATACCATATTGAGGTTTTCCTCTTCTTTTTCTGTCTTTCTCTCTTTCTGTGGTGTTCCACACGTTTTCACTCACTTTCGGCATCAGGCGAACAAAGGAGACTCAATCTCGACTAGTCCTCACGGGATATATACAATCTAATCTAATGCGCTTCTAAATTCGCTTCCGCTACTCTGATGCTTGGGTGCGTTCAGTATAAATTCAGATGATTTGGCTGCCAGCGCTCTGGTAAGGCGTTGCTTTTTGGTTGCGTACGCATCATTTCAAATTCTGTTAAAAATGGATTATTACGATCGATTCTATCCAATCCACTACCGATGATTTTGATGATTATATATATATATGCATATATATATATAAGAGTACCACGATCAGGGTAAAAAATTCTGGAGAATCACACAACCGGTTTCGCGGTTGTTGCCGCTACTCAGGTACGCTCGCACAGCACTCTCCTGAACAAACGCATTTAAACTTGCATACACCGAGTTTATATCTAACCAGAATCTAATTCGTATCGCCACTAGTGCACATGGAGTCCCTTCGTTGAAAGGTCCGTAGGGCAATCACAGCTCAGATGATGATTTGTCACCTGGGCCAAGTCAACTGTAGGAAGGAAGAAAGCTGTCAGAGTAGATAGTAACTGCAAATAATATCTGAATGAATGAACAAAGTTGTCCCGGGAACACACGACCGGGAAGAAAACAGCCAGTAGG
>LUCM01004278.1:0-129166 GCA_008360955.1 Fasciolopsis buskii | reverse complement strand
GTCCGCACACTCAACCAAATGAAGAAATATGGCTCAAGCTGGAAGCTCTTAAAATTGATGCATACCCTGTCTCCGCAATGTGCATTCAGGACACCATTTCCGTAATCATTATTCCCATCCCAAATACAACTTGATTCTCTCACTTCAATCGTCGCTTGTTCGGCAATCCGCTTTATGTGAAGTTCGTTTGAACGGTCATGCACGTGTCAGTAGTAGTCGACTGGAGCATCATTGTTTATTCATCGTGTCTGTATATGCATCCATTTATTACAGCTCCCCTGAGGCCAAACACCAGTTCTACTGGCAGTTACCTCAATTAATTCGAAGTTTACATTCAACAGACGCTGTGTTTGTTGCTGTTGATTTTAGCGCTCAACCAGGCTTCTTGGCGGAGAGGGGATGGCAGATATGAGGCCGAATTTCTGTTCCGACCGATCGGACCGACAATGGTGATCGCCTTATGCAAGCTATTTTGTGCCCACAGTCTGTTTCTTGCAAACACCAATTTTGTCGCGATAATGCATCGGCTCATCTGATGTCCTGCTTCGTTTCCACAACGTGTGGTTCAGATTGATCACGCTGCCATCAATCACCTGTGACGTGGACCAGTCAAGGACTGCCGATCCTTCTGGTCCACACATGTGGATTCCGGTCATGCTTTGATGCGACCTCGATTTGTTTGCGTCTATTTTGTGGTCATATCAGGACAAAAGCCACTTGTCCTCCACAGGTGATTCCAGACTATAGTGGACGTCTTCACTTCTGATTAGAACTCTCAATGCCGTGGTAATCTGAACAGACCACAGGGGATCCGAGAGAACACGGGGAGCGCATCAGGGAAGCTCTGCATTGAGCGGCAACTGACTCTAGGCCAAGTAATTCTCAGAAGTGATGGATATTCTCGACTTTGCCTTTACTGTTACTTGTTCGCAGACCCGTCCCTCTGGATGCGACGTACACTTAGACGCTTAAATCCCTGAGACATCAACTGGCTAAAAGTTTGAGAAATGATCGGTGGATAGAAAAATGCAGGGAAATCGAAAGATGGAAAAATCTCCATTTACTGTTCCAGGTTTGCGAAGCTTAAGAAAGGTGGCCAATGAATAAAATAGCATGCTAATTCATTTCCCGAAGCGTCAGTCAGAGCGTTGGGCAGAGCACACTGAGGAGCAGTTTCGTTAGCCCACGGCCACAGTAGACCTTTCACCTATGCTCGCAAGTAAACTAATGCAGATGAATACCATCCCTCCATCCGAAATGAAATTGATGACGCAGATAGATTTTCTTAAATGGTATAAGGCAGCTGGACCAGATGGACTTGACCAGCTTTCTTCGAAGACGGCGGCGAGGTATTAACATCGGGGCAAATGAAACTCTTGAAATCCTTAAGAACTGCAATGAATCGCTGATTGCACCTATTTACAATAAGGGTGATAAATCTTGATGTGAAAACCATAGAGGAATCAGTTTGCAAGTACCGGGCATTGACATCCTCCGATTTTCTAATACATGCTAAAGTTGCATGAGTGCCAGCCAATCTGATTTCCGTCCTAGCAGTGGTTATATTGACTAAATTTCACTTTGCGACAAATCCTAGAACATAGGCACGTTTATCGTAGACACAAAAGTTCCGTCTCTTTCGATTAGGGAATAAAGTTCCACTCAGTCGACCGTGCAGTTCTTTAGCGCTGTCTATCACTGAAGGGTGTTAGAGAAATTGATTTCACTCATCCACCTTCTGTACACTGCAGCCGAAGCAACTATTTTGCCTGAATTCACCACTAGAAGTGGCATCCAAAAACATTGCTCACTTGAAGCTTTTCTTTTTAACTTTCTTTTGGAGAGTTGTGGAGATAGTGGGATTGATATTTGCTCTGAATCTGCCTGACTTCCAATATGCGGACAATGGTTTCCAACCGAGTGAAGTAAGTTCCAGTTTCTTCTTCATCATCTGAAGGATAGTGCAGGTAGCTTTGGATCCTGGAAGGGTAAACTACTATTGCAGAACTTGGCTGGCTCAAAGTCGAACCTTTTCCTCGCAGGAGAGAAACTGGGTGAGGTGGACAGATTTAGTTGCTTGGATAGCTATAACTATTCTGATGGTCGAAGTGTCTTTCTGCATGCAAAAGGTCTGACTGGTTTTGGCCAATATCAATCACTTGTGGCATCGGCGTAACATTTGGTTATCGATCAAGGGTCTCATACTGGACAGCACTGAGGTAAGCATTGCTGTGCGGTCTCAAAACATGGGCGTTGGTAGCAAAAGATAGGCGAAAACTTCCGGTTGCTGAACAATGTTGTCTTCCTAGTATTGATAGAAAATGTTGGGTTAATATTGTCATTGACTGAAAGGTTGGACTTAAGGTATTCGACCCTAGCGTCCGGTTTTTCGAACAAGCACTAGACCAGAATAGGTTAAGATGGTTGGGACATGTTTTGTTCACATCCAATTAACGCTTGCCTTGTGATATGCCATCCTCTGGGCCAGATAAATGTTGGTGGGTGGTTCGAGATAGCCAGTCAATGATATGGGTACAAAGCATGAAAGCCTTAACCAATGGACTGGATTCTGTGAGTACAGATAGGTTATCGGATTGGGTCCACATGATTCCTGTAACTGATGGTTGAAGACAACACATGTTATTGCTCAGTGCTGCAGTTAGTGGTGTTCTTATATTCGAAACTTTTCTTCTTCTGTGTAGATCTTCAACTTACTATTTTATAGTTGATCTTTCATTATTTCCCATTCTTTCATCTGTTTAACAGATGGTGCTGTGAGGTAGCAACTAAACGCAGAGATCTTTGGTTTAAGGTGAATGGTTGCCCAAACTAAACCGAACTGAACCTATTCGTGAATTTTACAGTGATGATAATACTGATTATTTCCGTTTTCTGTGCAACTAACGGAATTTGGATAGAGATACCGAAAAACCTTGAAAAGTGAATCAAAAGTAATTAATTTTCAATTTTCCTGTTTAAGTCCAAAATCGAATTTGCCCAGTAAAGACTTACTCCTCGTTATCAAATGCGTGTTCACAGAAGGGACTCCATTGTCGTTAGAGAAAATTAATAGTGACAGGTTTGGGTCGGATTTCCATCTTGCTTTCGAGCGCCACAAATTAACTTACAAACGATACAGGAAAACAAACTGTACTTTTTTGAGCAAGTGCAAGCAAATGCTGCTTCGGCTGTCGTCAGTCTGTTGAAATTTTTGCTTGTCTGCGTCGACTGTCTGTCGTTTGGGGACTACATTTCCAGTGGTTTGCGTGTCCGCAGTTCGTGATATTTCACATAGAACAAACGAATGACAAAACTCGCATGCTGCCCATTCGGAATACCTCAACTTGGAGACGATTCAATGGCACTCATCTTGCCCTGTCATCGTTCGCAATAATTATTCCGCTAATGCTGACCAATTACTAATCCCAATGGACGGCACGTGATGGTGGAAAGTATAAATTAGGTTAGGTCGTTCTTTCTTGGTGTAACAGTGTCCCTGGTATTTCGTCTTCTACAGTCAGATCAAACAAGTTGTTCATGCGCTTCATCTTCTACACAACCGATTGCAAACTCTCTCTAAACTAGCCGAACTACGATGCATGGGTTAGATAACTGGAGATTGTCTTCGTTTCCAGTACTGTTCAAGTTGGGCTTTTGTAACAACAAAAAAATAAGCCTTTGTGATTTGGAAACGATGTTCGATTCCCTAGGCATTAGGTTCATGAAGAACGGACAGAACAGTGCTGCAGTTACTGGTATAGGGCAGAAGAAAATCTAATTATGGACTGGCACTCGAGACAAAAAGGCGAACCTTTGA
This sequence comes from Fasciolopsis buskii, assembly GCA_008360955.1. Classification (NCBI taxonomy): domain Eukaryota; kingdom Metazoa; phylum Platyhelminthes; class Trematoda; order Plagiorchiida; family Fasciolidae; genus Fasciolopsis; species Fasciolopsis buskii. Next base: position 125,349 of record LUCM01004278.1, on the reverse strand, counting down.
ATTCAAAAAGAAACATTACAGTTTGTGCGTCCGATTCCACTGACGTTACTAGCCAGTCCCACATCAACTGACTGAGCGAATAAGAACCAATTAAGCTGTTCTCCAATGGTCGACTTTTGAACATTTCATTTACAGAAAAGTGACTAGATCTCACCGTTCGGAAGGGCGATTAAAACGTCATAAATGCCTAAATGGGAAACAGTGCACACCCTTACTAATACACCGATTAGATTCACAGGGATGAGGTGAAAGCGAGATCATTCCTTTGAGATAAATCCAGGCATATGGTTATGTGCGCAATTTAAACGAAGAATGTGTGGTCAGCCAGTTGGGCTGTGCCAGCTGGGTCTCAGCTTCAGCTTACTGAATCTTGGCTCATTTTGACTTCTTTTAACATTGTCCTTTACAACTTGAATCACATGTGAATTCCAACGAAGGCTCTACTCCACGAGCATACCACAAATGTTAATATGTGACACAAGAATTGATGTAGGCTAAACACTTTCCAACGAGTTAACATGATGAATGCTAAGGATAAAGCTATCAAAATAATAATTGAACCTGTTGCAATAGTTCGGTTGCTGGTAGTTATGATCAAAGTAGGACAATAGGTTGGAAAAACGGCTTATAGCTGTAAGTAGAGAGGACAGTGACAGGTAGAAAGAGAGAGAGAGAATAACTTAGTTCGGTCGACTCCGCACAGTTTGTGTAATGAGGCCCGAAGAAAAGTTAACCCGACCATCGACGTTAGCTCAATTATTACGTGACTTCTTTGGAACACATCTGTTTTCATTCTATCGCTTCAGTTAGCTTCTATAGTTTGTCTTAAACTGGACTCTCGCTATTCCCACGAGCTGTTGGTTGACTTTGTTTGGATGTCATATGCTGATGACGTGATTTGATGCCTCGAAAGAAAGGCTTTTAAGACCTGATCATTGTAAACTGATCAATTCATTGTAAATAGCAATTTGGATTGCGTAAAATTGGTCACTATGTGTTGCATGGACGTTCGCTGGAGGTGCTTACGGTGAATTCACACCAAATCTTGTCAAAACTTTAGCCCAGAGTTAGCAAAGGGGGAATGTTTCTCGTTCTGTTCCACTCAGTTTTCAGAACAATGCAACAGAAAGCCTGATTAAAATCATAATTGCTAACCAAAATGCCTAATCACTCAATAAAACTTACTTACTGCATGGTGAAAATTGATGAAGCATTGACATCTGGACCACTCAGTTCCGTTTACTATAAATTATTAGCCATCTCAATGGTAACTGGCATTCTAGATCGAAAATCTAAACAACTGGAAGACTGTACGAGATGACTGACAAAGCTTGTTCATTGTCATCGTGTATGGCTGATTTGGGATTGGGATTGAGTACCGTCAACCAGTTGTTCAGTCAATGGACGCGTCCTTTGAGGAATTTCTTGCACAAAATTAACAGAAATGGTCAGATCAAGCCCAGATAATCTAGACTACTACCGCTGCAGCGGGAATTTCAAGAAAGCTTTGATGTGCCTGGTCAAAGCTTGCTCATTTGGCATTTCAGTAGAACGCAAAATCTACTAAGATCCAGTTATTATCTACTTCAAAACTCATCATGCGGAGTGAATAAAAGATTTCTGAATCACATCCCGTATAGTACGGAACAGTTGAGGTCGACAAGTCGCTGTATGATTCGCATTTATCCCCATATTGGTCGCATGGAAAACGGGAACGGGCTAAAAGGATTTTTTGTCCGACCCACATAGGGGTAATTAAATAATAGAACCGCAGAACTTGGATTTAGGTGTGAAATGTTTATTCATCAACGGGACTGTTGTGCGTTGTGCAAATATGACCTGCATTGTGTAGAAGTATACGCAATCTTTTCTGTCGTTGAATTTCTTTCACATTAAGCGTGCTGTGAGCATGAGTGGGTGTGTTTGTGCGTGTCTTTGTGTGTTCGTGTGTCTGTAGCGGATGTATATTCTGCTGATTTGACACCGAACTTTCCCCAGACTCTATTTCATTCTAAGGACAAATACGGTCCGCTACAAAATCGAATAAAGCCGGATATTGATGAAGTTTAATGTACTCATCCTCTAAGCGTAAAACTGTTGATTCAAAATTCGATCCCCCAACTTTATTTGACATGGTCTGGCTGTCTCCCAGTGGACATGAACTTTCAAAGCGGGTATTATAGTGTCGGCCGAACAAGAATGGTTAAGTCAATAAGCAAGGATTTCAACATCCCCCCAACAACAAAAAAACAAACGAGATAACCCAAATTTGCTTCATTTTGCTTCTTTTGTTTCGGTGATAAATTCCGATGTTGCAGCTCGGAATCAATATACTTTAGTGTTGTCAGTAGTAGGCGACTTCCTTCAATTTTTTCAGGATTTACCTCGCAATATCAAAGCTTAGTTAGTTATTTGGAAACCACGGAGACACCGTACGTTTAAGTAGGCTTCGTTGGATTCATCAGGAATGCGCACATCTATTACACTCGAACGGAAAGACGAACCTGGGGAGAAGGATAAGCAGTCGAATGCATTAGTTATTAGGTCAGCTGGATAGGCTCTCTTTGATTCACCAATCTTCAGTGCCGGATGATAAAGTCCCTCTTTAGCGCAATCAAAACCACAAGCAAGTCCGCTGCCTTCAAAGCTGAAAACCATCAAATCCATTTCCGTACTGATTCGTTTCCAAACCTCCATAAGAATTATCTTTAGCCTCTGGACTGCCGAACACAATGTATTTCATTTACGCTGACGGACATTTCACGAACGCCAAGACCTCCGGCATTTGCAAAGTTTAACTACGAAGTTACTTTGACGATTTTTCAGGTTGATTGTGAAATTATTGCTTAGCGAACGCAATCAATACAGTACAATACAATACAATGCAACACTGACTTTTATCTTTCTTTTACTTCCTTTTATTAATAGAATAATAATGTGCATCAATTTTCAAGAAGGGGCCCGCGGCCTTCAAGGGGCTGCCAATTGGGTAAGTCGAACGGCGGTGGGAGGATTCGAACCCACGACCTTCATATCCAGACTCCATGACCTCATCCGTTTGTCCAACGCTGTCGTACGGTAGTGAATAACAAGCCACGGGATTGTTTTCGTTATCACTAGTAAATATCTTACTTTCTCAGTTTCTTGTACGTTAAACTGTCAGAAACGTTATATGCGGTTTATAGTTTACCTCTTCCGCCTGTCATATCTTCCCGGTTTATTGCTTCCTAGCTTTTTTGGATCGATTGCACAAGGAAGATTTTGCTCAGTGCAGAACCTATGGAATGGTTATCGTGAACATATTACAGGTCCAACTGAAATGCGATTATTTAGGTTTCACCTGAATTGTAATAATTTGGAAATTCCTATTTATTGCTAATCATTTTATTGGTTTTCTTGCTATTTTGAACACAGCCTGACATTTGGATAACTGGTCAGGGCTAAAGTAACCCAAGAGCCAAGCTCACCGGTAGTCTCTTCAGGGAGATTTACTCCCGAGAAGACTTTGACGGCACAGAACTCCAGATCACACGCGGACACCATCGTTACTCAACTAGGTAAACTACTAGATTCAAATGAAAGGTGTTCGACCACTGCAGGTATAAATGGCCTTAATAAAGGAAGTGATGATTTTTCCCGCGGAACATATTTTATCACGAGCATGGATTTCAATAACAGGTTGCTATATTTATTCGGCCAATATCTTCATCCAGTTTGTCTGGACGTATTAGTTACCGACTGACTGGCTCCACACTTATGGTCCCCCCCGTTTGAGGTGAACGGAGAATAGTTTGGTTCTTTCACTTAGTTATAAACAGCGTGGGCGCATTAAGACGGAAAGAGACAAATGAATTCGGCGTGACCTACACGCTGCCTCAGAATAAAATCTATGATTGTATGCCGTGTGTGCTTATGTCGCCGAGAATAGACAAAAGATTGGCTACCACGTTCTTGAGCACACATCGTTTATTTGCGACCTACCATTCGGCTGGTTCAAGCACGCCGCTAAGTCAACTAATCATCTTCTCAGAGCTCGTCAAACTATCCTACAGCCGTACTTAGGCTAGTGCAAATTTTTCCAATAAGCCATTGATTTCATAGGCCCGGCATAGTTGAAGCCAGTGTGTTACCTTTCGCTCCACAACTGAAAATCATGAACTCCAACAAAGAAACAAGAAGTTTCATTCATAATTGATAGTTGGGCTCTAAGCAATAACGATTTAAAACCTTCACGAAGTCATACTAACAATCAGCCATTCTCCCCGCCACATACTAAAAAATTCATACTCGTTTCCCACCCGTAAACGAGTCTGGGGAACATATGCCAAAACAGTATATCTTTTCGTGCTTTTCTTATTTGCTTACGTGATAATAGTAACCGATTCTTTGAAAATCGACGTAGTTGATCCACTCTCTACTGTTGTTCTCACATTACTATCGAATATGACAGTGCAAGGAGAGTGGAAGGCAACCAGCCAGGTTGCCAATAAAAAACGTTCCAAACAATATTTTCTACCAAAAGAAATTTGGGGATCGACCGAAACATGGGAGGAGCAGAATGACGAAACACAATTTTCTGCAATCATGAAACTCACACGGTTCAAAAAGCACCGACAGACTCCGTTGATAATCTTAAAATCATCTTTTCGGAATCCCTAATTATCTAGGCGTCAAGATTTATCTACACATTTGAAAAGCTTCTGTTTCGTCTGTTACATTAAAGTAGTCTACACTCAGGTTTGCAGACTACCGGTAAACAAGCTTAACCTGAGACGAAATTATCATGAATACATCTTATGGTCCATGGTCTCACTCGGTTGAACAAAATTAGGAATGCAAAAACAAATGGCGCCAGACATCGATTTCAGGCGCTTCACGTCAGCTGACACGGCTTAGTCTATATCCTTGCAAGTATAAACTGTACAAATGAGTACGACATTATATGAACATCTAACGGTTAGAATCATATAGATACAGTGAGTTACAAAGCCAGTTTGTTACTAGATTCAATATCACACTGGGGGAGTAAAATGAAGGGAATAAGATCCAAGAAAATCCAGGAAGGTTCGAGAAAGCAAGTTGTTGAAAGAGCAGATGATAAGTAACAAATCCATCAAACAAAATTGACAGAAAATGTCTCTAAAGTATCGGTTATTGTCCGGAAGTGCTGCTCTATCACAACTTCTATGATTAGTGGACTGTTAATGTAAATGATTCCTATAAGTTGCACCCCCTTTAGATTGCCTTCATTAATTGTATAATAAGCTTCACAGTGTAAATCAGAGGGAGTTGGGCTCAAGAATTGTGCAACCAATCCGACTGAGTCAGATTCCACTGCCATTGGAACGTGAATGCCAACAGCTTCTGTTGGATTTCGGGCTACCCAGCTGATAGATTTGAAAGCATCTTGAGCTGGTTGATGCAACGTATCTGTCGTATGTGCCACATTTACTCTGGAATCAGTCCTCGTTACTCAGTTGTTAAACCATATTAGTTTATATCTTCCTATTATTTGTAACAACTGGACATTTATTCTATCGAAAATGTTTGCCACGAATGAGCTAAGGGTAAACAGAATGTGATTAAAGAAAAGAGATTGGCAAGTTTGTTTGTTTCTTTTTGTTTCTAGAAATCAATATCACTGGCAAGGGTCAAGGTTGAAACATTTCGCCTGCCGGCTAAACGTTTTGAACATTAGACTGTCGAGCTTACGGATATCGAACAAGAAACCCTACGAAATGCATTTCGAAGTCTTAGTGATTTCAAAATTTTTGCTTCTAGCTCAGGTGGTTACTTCTCTTGAAGTTCTGATTTTTGAGCTTTGGAGGTTAGTCTGCAAACGTTTCATCATCGGCGAAGCATATTTTATTACGTCACTTCCTCACGGTTTTACAAACTGCGCGCCAACTTTTCTCATTTTTATTTGCCGCGCTTGTTTCACATGAATCGTTCGTTGTTCCACCTGTTCACCAAAACTGTTACTAGCAATACTTATATTTCTAGTTGTGAGTGATATAATGTTAATAAGACAGCTTTGTTGGTTAATGCAATGTGCCAACGTTTCGACTACCGTGGGTAGTCTTTCTCAAGGCAAGTTTTTAAAACCATGAACATGTTGCCTTTCTCACTGTATAACAAGCATGGTGATGGAATTTGGAACAACGTATAATTTGAACATCACGTATGTAAAACCTTACAAGAATGCACAAAAAAACAACCGTACCACGGAAGACAGGTAAACTTATCACAAACAAATATATGACAGACCGCCAAAGTAAATACATGCGGCCAAATTTCCTTAGTTTTCCCACAAGCGGCAAGAAAGAAATCTTCGAGTAACGATTTGATAAGTTACAGAAAGCCCATTATCATGATATTCATTGTAATATGTGCGCGATGTCACTCAGTGTCAGAAACCCAGCCGGAAAGGGAACCTAAAGTTAAATCAGACCTGCTCGAGACTCCGTTAATCGTATAAACGTTTTATTGACGAGTAGGGGAAATTTAACTGTGTTTCCTCGGTCACACTCAGGATTATGTAGTCCTCATTGTTCAGCCAACTGCATTGCTCGGTACTCCATATTATCGCTGTTCGGGCTTAGTAGACCTAATCCTATCTATTTCCCATCTAACCAATGCTTACTCAGGCTGCTTCGCGGCACCGTTCTAATTAATTCATATTTGTTTCTAGATTCCATTGTGTCTAGGTACATGGATCTCAGACATCAATCCTAACGACCGCCTGCGGTGGTCACTTGTTTAACACCGCGGGATTTTAACATACAAGTCACCTGTTCGATTCCTTCCAACACTGGTCGTCTTCCCTAGTTGAGAGGTCCTTAGTAGCCTCGACCTATTCCTGAAAATGAAGCCATTTGGGGTTTCATTAATAAAGGAAGCGAAGGATCAATGGTAAGCCAAAGAACGACTCAATCGAGTCTCTTCTTTTTAGTTTACGCTCGTTCCGCACGAACAACCAAACACTTGTTTCTGACCGTTACAATTGTTGTTCATTGATCATCAGTAAACGGTGTGCACAGGATGGTCTGTCACAACGAGACTACACCTCGACGGTGTGACGGCCTGCGTGCCTCTATGATCCAACGAGCTATACAGGATGGCCTATCTCAAGCCAAAAATCTAATCATGCCTGGAAGGTCAATGGGTAGAAGAGGCCTGACGAAGTAGTCTCCTGGTCCTCCAAGTTGGCGGTTGATATGACTCAGCAGCTCAGTCGGAAAAACGAGTGGAACAATAACTGATCCAAGTAGATCAGCTTCCACTCAGCTATTCCCCGCTGCCTTGCGGTCAGGTTCTTGTCAGAACCAAAGGCTTTTTGAATAACCCTAATCGTTCTTCCGCTTATCGACTGGACTCCCTAGCAGTACCCGTCCATCCAACCCCATGAGTTACACACCTACAAATAATTCCATACTGCATCGGTCGTCGCGCAGGGTAATCAGGACCGCGCTGCCCATTGCATCGAGCGCTGGTGGGGTGGGTAGTGATAAGTATGCGACTGCTCAGAGTTCCTTCTCTTTTATTCAACTTGTCTCTTCTGTCTCCAACCCAATATCATTGGCCCTTCTGCCTACCCGTAGCATCTCCATTGATAACACGCCCCATACTCCCAACGGTTTATTGTCAAGTAGTGTAGTAAGTGGTTTTCACTCTGTTAGCTCACATTTTCTCAAGCCTCGTCAGCCTCTGAATCTCGGTTCCTCCAATGTGCGCATTTAATGCAGGCTGGCCAACAGGCGTGTTTAGCTCTGACACTGGGCGGTTGACTCACTCTGCGATTGATGTCGGCTGTGTGAGTGAACACGGGAGATTCAGGATTCGAGTTAGACAGTGAGCTAATTGCTAACTGGCCGAACGTTCTCGTCACATATTTTTCTTCGCACTTTCAGGAGGACGAAGCAGTCAAGCTGGTGGTGAATGCGGTTTAGGAATAGTCTGATGTGAACGCCCTTTTAGACTGGAATCCCCGCCAACAGTCGATTGTGCGCCGGGAGACTGCAGGATCCCAGGTCCGGCAGTGCCGACAGGTTAGTAGTGTTAAGCGTAGTGTATTTGGTATCTCGGTATACGCCCCACAGATGCAGCACGATTATGGAGAAAGACGATTTTTACGATAACCCGTCACCGCTTGTATCGGAAGAGGCAACGCTCTGACATTGTAGTGGTACCAGGTGACTTTAAATGCACAAGTTGGAAACTGAGTGGCATCGGAGTCCTGTTTAGGCGGGCGAATGCGCACTTGTCTGCACAGCGAACAGACAACGGAGAAAGACTTCTCCAAATTCTCGTTGCAGATAAGATTGATTTCCTATCTAGTACGAATTTCCGACACAAGTTTCGCGTCACACTGCGACACTGGCCGATTCTACTCGACGGATAGTCTGATGTCAAATTGACATATCGCAAGTTAAGCTACCGTTGGCGCGGTTCTGTCCAGAACTGCTAGATCATATTGGACCACGTAGCGTCGAATCGGACCATGCGTTAGTCTTTAATGCGCGATTTTTGCTGCGCTGAATGTAATCGACGCAGGCACAAATCCGATTGGGCTTGTCGAACGTTTGTTCTGATTCGGCTGTTCCCCAACAGTACGAAACAGCAAACTGTCCCGACGAACTAAGATCGTCGAACAGCAGCAATGTTGACGAGCAGTGGGATGCGAAAATTGGGCCAGGCGATGCATTTGGCATGCGAATTTCGCTGCGGTCCCAGACTAAGTATTCATCAAAAACAGTGATCACTTCAAGCGTCGCTAATTCTATGGAGCAAGAACGCGAGCTTGCACTAACTTGCCAGGAAAAATGAATAAGATGCCGTCAGACGTTGCCAGCGTCAGTGACCATAAGCCTTAGGAATGACGCGAAAGGCTGGTCGGCTTTGAGCTTAGCTGAAGAGATGGAAGTGGCTTCCGCTTCAGGTAACAGTCAAAGACTGCTATTAAGCTTATACGCGGACAACGGTGGGCGGCGAACTTTGGTCACCGTGATAGTCGTGTGCGATAGGACTGGAGAGCTCATCCATGATAAACAGGAAAGACTGGACAGTTGGGCAGAGCATTTCAAGGATCAGTTTAGCTGGCCACCCGCCAAAGTATTCAGTCCGACGTCTGGAGTGGTAATCCTTGGGAGTTGTCACTTGATCCCCCAACGGAAGTGGGAAGTGTGGCCAGTGAATATTCGGCTTCTGAAGAGGGGAAAAGCTGCCGTTCCCGATGACCTTCCCCAAGTTCTTATCAAATTGAGTGAATAACTGCTGATGAAATCACTGTACTTCGCTGTGCTTTTCGCTGATATTGGAACGAGGAGCGATATATCACCGCTCTATCGTGGAGTGAGTCACTGGTGCTAGACCCCATCTTGAAGAAAGGGTACACGGAATGACTAGCGGCAATCATGTGGTTAGTTTAATTCCGATAGTTACTAAAGGTGTTAGCATGCGACAAATTGCTTCGCCGTTTGACACCGATTCGCGGTAGTAATTATGCCGCGAACAAACAGGCGGATTTCGGCCAGGCGAGTTTGGCATCGTGACCAAATATTCACTCTTCGACCAGATACTCGACCGGGCGAACACACCGCCGGCCCTACGCATCGTAGTCTTCCTCGTTTGAAGGTGGCTTTCGGACTCGGGTGAATCGACCGGCACTGCTCAGTGCTCTCCACCCGAATGGTATGCTATCGAAGTTTGTGAACCTGTTGCGAGCATTGTACTCGCATTACTAGGGTCGCGTTGGGGCATTACGGTGACACTGTCACGGTTCAATTTCACCAAAACGACTAGTGGCGTTCGTCAAGCGGCGGTCGCAGTCTCTCCATTTTTGGTTCAACCTTCATGCACGGGACGAGGCTGATGGAAGATGCTTTCAGGAGGTCTCCCGGGATGTAGGGTGCAATTGGGAAGTGGAGGGAAGCTATGCGACCTAGATTACCGCCGAGGACGTCGTGTGCTTTTTCGACGTCTGCGGGACCATGGCACAAGCGGGCACTAGCATAGACTGTCGAGATCGGCTTGCTCGCGTTCGCATGTGCTTTGCACCTTCAAGTGCTAAGCGCTGTGTAAGGGATGGACGACAGCAGGCCGAGACTTGATACTGGATGCGAAAGGAGGTGACCGATTGTGGACCGTTTCACCTACCTTGGTAGCTGCGGTGGTCTAACGAATGGTAGACCGGGATTGGAAGGTAAGTGTCGTATTATCCAACACCCGCGCAGCTTGACGCTGGATTGAAGCACTTTGTGGCGTCGGCCTATATTGTCGGCCCCCCCCACTGAAGTTGAAAGGTCGTGGTTGTTTACTGTGCTGCAGTGCGTTCAGTTGTGTCGTACGGTTGCGAGACGTGGAGTATGCTTGTTGGCGATTTCCGTCGGTTGGACGTTTTCGACAACCGATGTTTACGTAGTATGGCTAGGATTGGATGGAATGACCGAGTGAGTAATATTGAGGTTAGGAATCTGGTATTAGGTGCCACTTCTGAGAATGGCTTGTTTCAGCGTATGAAACTTAGTAGACTACGCTGGTTGGGTCACGGGTTGCGTATGACGAACACTCGTCTACCATATCGTGCCTTATTTTGTGTTCCTCCTAAGGAATGGAAGAAGCCATGTGGAGGCCAACAGATGACGTGGCAACGTGGGATGAGAAAATGTACAGCGAACTTAGGTAAAGTAGGTGTCTCACGCCTTCGTGGTTGGGGTCCGAGAGACTCGTCGACTTGCTGGCTGGAGACACTGAAGGATATGGCAGTGAACCGTGAACAGTGGCGATCGTGCTGTCATTTTCTACCGAGTCAGTATGATTGAAAACACGTGCGTTTGTACAGTTTGACTGTGTTTCGTGTGTTGGCTGCAGCAGTATCTTATCTTTTCCCGCCTGTGTAGGTCCACTCCCTGTTCTCGTTGGATATTCACTCTTTTTATATAAACGTGTGACTCTGGGGAAAGGCAGCGGTCAGTGAGGTTTGCCTTGCTGTTTAACTCTGAACGATGTTGATGATGATGATGATGAGGACAGGATGGTCTCCAGCCGAAGATAGAATTTTGATCGCCTTATGTCTGTCGGATTTATTATCTGCTTTGTGGTTTCTAATTCGAAGAATGTTGTTGACCGCCTGTAAATACGGCACTTAAAACATGCGAATTTTAGCCTTTTCACCGCATTATATCGGAAGATATCAATTGCTACCTTGATTGCAGGTATACAACCCGCCAGAGTCTTGATACCGTTGCGGTTTGCTAGCCCGATCTGATTTCTGGGTGTCGACTCACTGTTACCTTCCCTGGGCACTCATCAGAACCGAAAACTTTAACAAACTCGATAAGACGTTGCACATTCACTACCCAGTTGAAATCGTATTTGCGCATTACGAAAGAGCGGCAGCTAACCACGTTAAGAAGTGAAACAGTTCGTGCAAGTCTGAAGGCATCGGTCATGCGAAATCTCAGCCACTTTTCAAGCGTTTCATTTCCATCTATGCTACTCAACTGCCGGGTATTGCGCAGCTCCGGAAAATTCATACTGTAAGACTCAGGCAATTTTAAGGGAGAAGAGCATTCAACTTAAATTCCCGATGGCATTGATGACCTAAACACAACCGATGACAACATCTGCGGTCCTTTTGCAGATAATAACAAAGCTGACCATGTGCAAACGTGTTGTTGATGTAACATGAATCAAAGTGACTTGAAAATGTTCGGAAACTCGTCAAAACAAGAAACGCTTCTGGTTTACACAATTTACTTCCAGGTGGTTTTGATTTATGTGTAAATCTTCGTAGTCGGAGATTGGGATTTGTCAAATTACTCATAATGCGGTACCACCGCTCAAATTCCTATTAAGAAACCTTAGAGACAGTGTACATTTATTTCATATTTGTTAGGAATGATTACATCACCAGTGAAATAGCTAGTTCTGTGAACCGTTTTCAGAGCTACCAGCATTGAAGGCATCTCTCGGTGCGCCAAAAGTCCATGGTCCTGTAAATCGGTCACGCATAGATGAAATATCTTCACGTGGCAAAGTTGAACAATCCCTGCAGGCCCTGTCTTGCTAGGGTAATGGTAAGGGTATTCGACACAATAGTTCGTTTTGAGTATGCCTCTCTGTTCTAAGGATGCAGATAAGCACTGATGATGACTCAACAAATCAGTCCAATTTGTATAACTATTAGCCTCTGGTCCAGTGTTGTTTTCTTGATTGCTGTCTCTGCAGCACCGCTTGCTGAAATAGAAAAAGGGGAGGGATGGTGACTGCAAAAAGTTGAACAGCTAAACAGAAGTGAAAAGATTTCGGATAAAAGAGCACCAGTGACTGCAGAACTGAACCATAACACCTGTTGTCTCTAAACGTTACATCGAGGAATCTCATGGACCCCAACCCTGTAGTCTAACTGAACATACACTAGCTAGTCCACTGGTTAAAGCTTTCATGCTTTTTACCCATATCATTGACTGACTATCTCTAATCATCTTCCAACCGTTATCTCCCAAGGAGGATAGCGACATGCCCCAACCACCTTCACCTATTCTGGTTCAGTGCCTTTTAGAAAGGCTGAACTGTAGGGTAGAATACATTAACCTTTCAGTTACTGAAAATATTCGCCCAACATTTTCTGCCAATACTACGAAGACAACGGTTTTCTAGAACTGGAGGCTTTCTCATATATTCCATTCTGAAAGGTTTTCACTCAGTAGCATATCAACGTCCGCACATTCCATGTCAGACACTTCTATCTCAGCAAATATTAATTTCACTGTTCTGACGAAGTGATGAGAGGTTTCCTTTATCATTCTGAAGATAAAATTGAAAAAAGTATAGGTGGGCAACTTATGACGAACATCACCCCTCGTGTTGAATATGGATGGGCGATACTTGCAAGTAGGATCTCGGCTTCACTTGTTTGATTACTGAGGTTGACTCAGCAAAATGGATTTGTCTTAGCTAGACACAGCCAGCGGTTAAAGATAAACCTGCATGAGGCGATCACCATTGTCGGTCCGATCAGTCGGAACAGAAATTCGGCATCAGATCTGCAATCCCCTCTACGCCAAGAAGCCTGGTTGAGCGCTAAAATCAACAGCAACAAACACAGCGTCTGTTGAATGTAGATTTCGAATTCATTGAGGTAACTGCCAGTAGAACTGGTGTTTGGCCTGAGGGGAGCTGTAATAAATGGATGCATATACAGACACGATGAACAAACAATGATACTCCAGTCGACTATTACTGACACGTGCATGACCGTTCAAACGAACTTCACATAAAGCGGATTGCCGAACAAGCGACGATTGAAGTGAGAGAATCAAGTTGTATTTGGGATGGGAATAATGATTACGGAAATGGTGTCCTGAATGCACATTGCGGAGACAGGGTATGCATCAATTTTAAGAGCTTCCAGCTTGAGCCATATTTCTTCATTTGGTTGAGTGTGCGGACATTGAGAGCAACGAAGTGGAAATAACACTTAGGCCTAAGTAATGCTGCCGTCAATTATATCCATCGGGCGGCAATTTTCGTTGACATTTTGGGTGAATTCTACATCGGAAGAATGGGAATTAGAGAGGTTCCTTATAGGAAGTATACTGGGGTTATTCGAACTCTCGATACTTCGTTGCTGCCCACGCATTAGAGTGGGTTTGTTTTTCTGGGAGTCCTATCCGGATCATTTGGGTCAAAATTTTGGCCCGAAAGTGAGTGACTGGTTAACCTAGCACTGGAACGTGGAGTAGGGGTATACACTTTTCACTACCCGGTTCACTGGAAGTATTGGATAGCGCGATCTCGGTCATCTTGCGCAACGACCGATACAGCATGGAATTCAATGTTGACGGTGTTTGCTAACGTTCACTTTTGGGCAAGAACCGCCAGGATATCTAGCTGCTAAGCAGAAGAACGATTAGGCTATCCAACCAAAGCCTTTCGTTCTAACGGAAACTGATCCGCAGGACAACGAGGAGTATGTGATTGGGAGCCCATCTACTTAGATCAGTTTTTGTTCCGCTCAATTTTACGTCTCATCTGCCAGCACAAATTTACCTTAACCTGAAGGTCGGGATCCATGAGACTACCTCTTCTGATCTCTACCCATCGACCTTCCAAGCATGATGGGAACTTCTGCTTCATATAAGCTCATCGGATTATCGATACATGCAGTTTTCATATCACATGTCAGGATGCAGTCGCTCTGTGATAAAAGCGCCTTATTTTCGGGGTCTCTAAACATAATCTAAGTTTGTATCCATAGTTGGTTGCATTATGTCCCTCCTAGGTGCGACCGGTGCATTTTTGGATTAGCCACCAAAAATCAATTATTTCGTGGGATCCACAGGTGTAAAATTTTTGAACCCTCGATTGGACGCAATTCACACCACCCGTATTTAGTTTGAAGAGACCGTTGCCCTTGGTTTACTGTCTATGGTTCGTAAAACAGATAAACTATGTCGCTCCAACTCAAGAGAACGTTGGAAAATCTGACTTGGCCCAAAGGCGCTAATGTACCCAGTGATTCTGCAAACCACGGAAATGCTAGTGGTTTGTTTACCCAGCGAAAGACATGTCGAGAACTGAAACAACCAATTCGATCCGTTTAACAAAAGGTGAACGTTCAACCAGTTAGTGCATTGTTGAATTAAAGCTGACTTCCAAGTGCACTCAAAAAAGAACTGTTTGATTCTCATCAGCTCAAATTCTCAAAGTCAGAACGGTTACTTTCGCGAGGCGAGGTTGTTCAGTCAGATCTCTCAAAGTGTTTATAATAAAAACAAGTGGAGATCAAAGTATGGCTTGTCTTTAGTTTTCAAGGGTCAAAAATTAATGGTTCATAAATTTCGTTTTAATCAATAAAATTATATGTATATGTTTACTGAAATTCCGGATGTAGTGTCAATTCAAAAGTTATTTTTCGACTAGACAAGGTTAGACTTCAGAGCTAAAAGGCATAATTTCTGTTTTGGTGTTCTTGTTGTAAGCACTAGTCATATGGATGTTAGTTTGGTCTTGACTAACGGACAAATGGTTTTAGGCGATTCGCTAGGTGAATCAAATTTTACCGCGAAATTCAAATTTGATTCCAGTGTAAAATACAACTAAGGAGTAGCTTATTTACTGCATATGAGCAGTTGTGCGCCTGATAAGCGGTACTAATCACAGAACCGGCCATGATTTATTTAGGACAAATAATAATAATAATAATAATAATAATAATACTTATTACTAATAGCCGCTGACCAGATAAATGTGGATGCACGACCCACAAGGCCAACGGTGCGAACCGTGTGCACGCTAGCCGTGAATCTGGGATCCTGTAAAAGCATCGAAAGATTATCGAAATAATGTGACGACAAACGACTCCAGATGAACACAGTTGGCCTACTCTACCCACCTTCCAGAATAAGGCTTGAGAGCTGATGTATGATGACAGTAAATCACTTCACTATCAAAGTGCTACACGGTTGTTTCACATCCATTCGTCAACCGAGTATGTCAACAGAAAAAACGTTGCCTCCCCATAGGGAATTTGTTTTGTTAAGCTGCACGAAAACGTTCTTGATTTAGCTTCAACTGAGTCGGTAAAACTTAATCATTTCGTCCAGCCAGTGATTACCCATCGGCATGCGTATGTTCTTTCCCAGTGTTTGTCACATGTCATTGGACGGCAACACTCGTTACAATCAAACTAGAACATGAACCCTGGGGGAACGATTCCAATTAGGCAATGAGTTTTCAGCACGCAGTATACCGTTTGCCTGTTGCTCAGCTGCATGGCCAAAGTTCTCTGACTTACAACAATCGAATTCCACGGTCGACAGCTTCTTTCCAGACAGCCCGATTGCGATGAAAGTTTGATCAAGACCTACGGAATTTGACTACCTGATTGGTTTGAGTGGCTAGAGATTAGTTATTTCCTAGGATATCCGCGGAGAAGTCATTTTCGGGGTGGGTCCAGATGACCATGAGCTCGTGCAACTCTTTGACGGATAGATGTCACATCCCATGTTGACGTTCACTAAATTATTGAATACCTACCCGATCTGAATAAGAAATAAAAATATGGACACAAGCGTTTCCCTGGGATTGACTTCTCCGTCCTGAACTAATGATGATTCTTAACGAGGATGAAGCAGTGGTGTAGGTTTCCCTTTTTTGAATGGTACTTTTGGCTTTGACAAAGTAGAATAACTCATGAATCCTTGTTCGCTTACCATTTATTCTGACCCTGAATAGATTGTAACTATGATGATTCGTTCCTCTCGTTAACAATATGTTTGCGCGTTATAACGAGCTTTAGGTGCACTCTCTAAAGAAGGCAAAATGAAGCTCATGTATGACAATTATAATCAGCATAAATGTTTTCAAAACTGGGCAGAGATGAAGAAACTTTCCTATGCAAATCCCAATGGTTTCAAATTGGAATCGCTTCTTTACATCTAGTGAATTGGCCCACAGTTTGTTAGCGGAGCTAAACTTATTTTCCATTTCCAAGATTTTTCCAACATTTACAAATGATAGACAGTGTACATAAACTTGTATTGTCCAGCAACAAGGCGCAATCGAATTAGTTGGCATTTCTGCCAAAGTTCCTGTGGAAAATTTTCCATGGTACTTTGTAAGTTCGGTAAATCTCAAACCGAATTCGGTTCCGATAAAGTTGTTTGTAAATAATTTATTTCATGAAACTCAAATGCCTGAATGATTACCGTAGTACTGGTAGTCAAAATCGTCAATGTTGAACTGAGTAAAATTAAACAGGGCTAAAGCACGGTATCGAGGCAGGTGACAGCAAATGGCCATTTACCAGGAAACTGGTCAGTGAAACTAGGATTCAAATAGCCTGCTCTGCCAGGTGATGAACACAAAACCCATTATTCATCTGGAATGCAAGTTCCAAATAATTGATTGATTCATCAACAGGGCAGAAATAACAGTAATAGAAATAAGAAATTTCCCTCCCATTTGTAGCTTTAGGAATTCGTACATATTTTCGCGGGTAGAGCAAGTGAAATATCTAACCGTAGCTCGTAGTGGGTGAGTTTGTGCATCAAACAGGTGGTTTATCTTTTTTTTTAACTTTTACTGCTTTTATTAACGAAACCACAATGTACATCAAAGTTCAGGGACGGAACAGCGGCCAACAGGGAACTGCCAACCGGGGAAGATGACCGGCGGTGGGAGGATTCGAACCAGGGACCTTCACGACCTTATCAATTTGATAAACTTGGCCGTCGGTCGTACTGGGTGAATTTGTGTATGAAATGGGTGGTTTGAAAAATGACTGAAGTTTCATGGTACATTTTGCAATGAGACCGAAATCTTTGGGATGCTTGTATTACTGATACGACGTGCACGAAGGCAGAAAATCCAGCATGCGCTGAAATGTAAATAACATGTCAACCTCCGGTAACATTTACAAAATCCAACAAATCGGACGGCCTACAGACCGCACAATATAATGGTTCGTGGGACAAATGTGCACAAGTGCATGCGTCAAAATATGTAACTGAAGCGAATCGGGAGAAGGTATAACAACAGAACAACATAAAGATGGCTAACTAAAGGTTAAATATTTGCCGTGTTTTTACTCGTGTCCCTGGTTTGCGTGATTCACACATTTCGACGAGTGTTTATGCACATTTATCCCTTGGACCATGAAATCATTATTATCCTTCAGTTGTTTTGAACGTGAACAGTGGGTTGATGTTACTTGGAATGGAAAATCTCAGTTGAGTGTCGAGCTGCTAAATGTGCCAAAATAGTCCATTCCTTAAAAATAACGTCGTTGGTTCTGGGAAAATTTTGTTCATCCATCCACATGCGAAACATACTACTTGGAAGAAAGACACCATAGTTTCAACTTTTCTACCCGATGCTACTATACACGTGAGTGCCACAAGCTATGCCTGGCAGCAAGACTTATTTCTTTTCATACTTTTTCCGGATACATCAAAACAAGCGTCCTCGTCCTTTCTAGGAATTGGGAGGTCGTGTGTATGTCAAACATTTTATGCACCATAAAATGGGCGCTCTAATATAAGGTACCTATCAACAACTGAGGGCCATAAATCACGTTATAATATAGTACTGGACTGAATATTTGAGCATCATATCACTCGTCTTGGATGTATTAAAACCTTTTGCGTCAAATGCAATATTTTAGCCCTCTGGGGTTAAGTGAAACACTTGACGCTTGCGTTCTATCCGGGAAAATTTTCTAACAAAAGCTTTGCACATTTAGCGGGAAGCGTTCAACTTCCACAGTTTGCTTTTTCTGATGTAAGCAAAGGTTGATTAACACCAATCGATGAAACCAAAGCATGATTGCGGGAACCTTTGACGTGATACTATCTTGGGAAAATGTGCTAATTTGAAGAAATCTATTTTAACATTTTATAATGCGAAATCCAGTTAGCCACTGTGCATCCATAATTCTACGCAACGAGCCGGAATAGAACCGGCAACATTCCACATACCGATCAGCTGCTTCATACGACCACGTGAATACGGTCCCTGGACGCATGTTACGTTAGTAAACATTCAGTATTGCGTGAATTGCTATTCCAGTGGAACAGCAACTAACCCGGCATTGGTCACTGGATTAGCCTCGTCGGTCATTATCCAATGGAAGCAAACAACACGGTCGAATAGGATCCAAAGGACATACTTGATTGCTCCTCAGTTGTTTTGAGGTGGTATGAAGAGCCAAATATTACGAGGAATGAAAAATCCATTCATATGTACTATGCATCGAAAATTCGACGTCACTCGCTCCACCTTAGATCATTTTGTGCTTTACTCCTCCTCACATCGCTGCTAGATTGGAACTGGTTTTGCATATGCTTTTGTGCATTTTCTGTTTGCCGCGTGTTTGTGGATGTGGCATCACATCTTATGGTTCGCTGCGCACCATTCCTGATAAGTTCTCTTGCGTTGGTCCACATTGGTCCACTCGTTGAAGTAGTTTTTTTCTAGTCGTTCATCTGCTTAATAAAGCCAGCCGTTCGCCTGATCTGTCAAACCAATTTTCGACAATTGTCTGTTTTCCCACGGGGATTCATCGTCCCTCACGATGACAGCTGATTTATAAGTGGATTCTTTTCTTGGATCCAACCCACAAGACACTTAACGAAAATGAACTTGAAATTCCTATCCTTACTGATTTTCTAAAATGGGTTTGCAAACAGTTTAATTTTGAAGTGGTTCGTTAGGGATTCATTTATACAAAAGAACTAGTTAGTGAAATAGTACATGCAAAATCAACCAAACAAATAAACATCACAAACTCTTATTAATTGATGACATTCGGTCACAGTAGTACATCTTTTCGTGAAGAAAACTTTTGTCATTCACCTCAGCTCGGAAATAAGTGTTTGAGGCTGTTACAAACTTTTCACAGATTTGCCTAAGAGAATAGGATGTCTGGCTTCCAACGGCGGCCGAACGCACAGTGAAGAGAATAATGGTAAATCTAGGATTGTTCTACCATACAAAGCTGTGATATTGTCTGTGCGAATACCCCAGTCAAAACGTTTACGGAGAACCTGAAATTATCGATATACCATGGGCTATGATTATCATGAATGTCGTAATATCGATATCACAACTCTGTTGTTAGGTGTTACATCTCGCCAAAGTCCCAGCTATCGCAGGTGACCCTTTTCAAGACAAATTTCGTAATCAAATTACTGTGAAGGAATATAAGCATTAACGAATAATGAAGCCTATATATTGCAGACAGGGGGCTGAATAAACGCCACTAGTGCTTCGAATTCGGTAGAATAGTAACATTTATACCCTAACCAAATTCGTATCTACGATTTTTCAGTGAATTTTTGCCGTCATCTACATAGCTAAAACAGAAAGTAGCTTTCTTTAACGCCTCAATCAGCGATAAAGTCCTATTAGTATAACAGAAGTTTCGGAACAGTCGCATAGAAAATCCATATTCGTAAATTGTCATCAGGATGTGAACAGTCGCATACATACATGGTCTAATAGTTGCATGTCATTTCAGATCAGCCACAATGCGTGAAGTAAACACGTACCTCTTCAGTAGGTGGTAGAGCTGAAAAACTTTGGAGTGAGCACTTTAAATAATAGAGGCGTCTAAACAACGTCCTACAAGGTGATCAAAGCCCCACACACCTTGTAAGAAAACAACTAAACACCGGCAGATTAGCAATAATGCTCACGAAAAAAGAGAAAGTGGTTGGACTTGAAACTCCACTTATTTCACTGGGATCAGAAGTAAGTAGAAAAGACCCTGGTGACTTCAGTACTAACACGTTATACCAGATGGATAGCACTCTAGAAGGAAAACTTACGAAGACTTAAAGTCCAGCCCACTAGCACGATCAAAATGAAGGTATCTGCAAAAGCTAGTTTCAAGGGGTTCTCGATAGAATACCTTGGGCAAACCGGTAGAAAACTGGCAACCGGAACAACGAAACGCAAAACAAAGGAAGAAAAGCAGATCTTCAGACAACACAATTTTTACAAAACTTGAGTGAGACTTGACGACGCGTCTTCACGTCACACCAGATGGCCAAAATATGAATCAAAATAATATAGGAATATTCCAGCTCGGATTTACAACGTGCACCGAACGTATGCTGCGACTCTGAGACTTGGCACTCGTTCCACTTACGTCATTCTCAATGACGGGGCCAAGATTTTTGAGATCCGGACAGGCCTGACATCGGTGACTTTAGAACCATACTAAAGGTCACACCAGTTTACTTTGTTACCCTGTGTTGCGGAGTGGACATCAGCTAGCCGCTCACCTACCACAATTCAGATCCTAGACAAGAAGAAACCAAACATCCATTGTCGGGTGATAAGTGATAAGTGAAGTTAAAAATAATCGCTTTAATATATTATATATATATAAGTACACGTATGTAAATAGTCGTAAATAGCGTCTGAATAAGTAAACAAAATTCCCTAGGAACCAAATAGAAATTTTTGCGGTTAATTCTATGAAGCTGTCTAATTGTCTGCTTTTCAGGAGACACGTTTACTTTTATCCCACGGCTACCGGAAGCGTTGAATTGAACCAAAAGTTTTCACATCGAGATGATTTCTTCTGTGACAACTTGTACGTAATATTTTATTTTAACGAATCAAAAACTGTCCAGTCTATTGGTCAGAGGCCAATGGTTGGTTAGACATGGCGGGACTGAACCATTAACGTGACGACACGGGTCGGCCAACAGACTCAATGAACTGGAGATAAAAATTTTAAAACAGACACTCCAAGTGGCTACCCAAGTAACTAAACCCATCTGCATCATCCATTTCATCATCCTAAAAAGAAGGTTTTAGCTTCGAGGCAATTGAGTCCTGTAACAGTTGAAATCTGTGAAATGCATCGCAAACAGGCCCACACTACCTTCCAAACGATTTAGAAAAACTTGCAGCTTAATTGTTTCATTACTCGGAAGCAAAATTCTGTCCGCATATTCCACGTGGTACAGAAACTCGTGTGGGCAAATATCCTTGTCACCCATTTCCACATAAGTATGGGACCATTTTCATTATCATTTCAAAAAAAAATATGAATACCACTTCTCCTGGTGAACTTGGGTGAAAGATTGCTGCAAGATTGCTGTAACCACGAACCCTGCTTCGGCTATTCCAATGCAAAATTGGTTAGGTAAAATGAATTTCTCCGGCACAGTCTTCAGGACTGGCTGAGTCAAAAAGAGATTACGATTATCTTTGGCTTACGGGATTTGTCTATGTAGAAATACCTCTTGTAAAGGGAAAATATGGTCAGTAAACCCGCGTTGGCAACCGAACTGATTCTCGTGAGTATACACGTTGTAACTTCTAGATATAATCATCAGGGAATAGTGGTTGCCAGCTGTTCCAGTGCACTACTCACCTAAATAATTTCTTTTTCGTTTACACCAGACCGAGTTACGCCAGTCCTGATGAATTGGGTCATTTTACCAGATATCGCATGAATTTTGTTGTTACCATCCTTGAAAAAGAATGAAGACGGCCAATCTGGGTCTGCAAACTCTTCAGAAAATTTGTTCCCCTGTCAACCTGTATGTTCACTTGTATTCATAAGTGGAAGATTTAGTTTGGAAATTGCGCAGCCCGACTGCTCCCGGAAGTGTTCTGCCCATCGCTCCAGTCGGTGGGCTCTTGATGGTCAATCGGTAAAGCTTTGGAATTCTTGTTCACCTCGTTTACATTTGGTTTGCCTGGACCAGTAATCACATTGTTGAACTTGACACTGACGGTGGATGTATTTATCGCCCAACATTCAGGCTGAAATACCACAATACTAACAGCTCGACCATAGCTGATCGCATAAGATTCGTTAAAAAGACGGCGATCTTTTTACTTCATTCATCACTTATTATATGAAAAGTTTCCAAATGGTTTGTTTATCATTTTGGAATTTGAAAATGACCGTTTTTGATCAGATCCGAATCTGAAGCATTTCCATTCTTATCCCGTAAGGGGTGAGTGGTCAACTGAGGCCAATCTGTTCGGTTCTAATTAGCTGCGATTGACTGGTGTCAGATTGCCTCAATCCCTCCTAATGGTTGGAATTACACGATCACCGGACGGTGATCCGTTGCACAGATCAGTGGCCGGAGCCCACACATGCACCAATGTACGCTTATTCAGTCAAGCGGCTCGCTATAAAGATGCGTTCGTTCTGTTTCTTTCACGGCTGTCAGATCATGCGAATGAACTGCATCATTTTGAAACTTCATACGAGCACGTTATTCATGGGTACACTCAATTGCAAAAGTGCTTCACCTGACGTGCACACAAACAGTCGTAAGCTTGCACTCAAACGTCAATTATGAAAGATACACGTTAGTTGTTTCACTGATGATCGATTTCACAGCGCCAACGGTCTACGAACCAAAGCGAATAGGTTAACTAATCGAGTTAGTGAATTTTCTTCATTTATCGTGCTGGATCACCACCGTAAAACAAGAGGTCGGTTATCTGTGCGTTCGACTGTCGCGATCAAAGATGGCGAATAAGCAAAGTTACCTTGCAGAGAAGAATGCTGGTGTATCGAGTATTTTGGTTATAAGTCAGTGATTCTAGCGCCGTGATTATCTTTTCCTGAATTCAGTTCACAGTCCCATGGTTACCGGTTACTGGATGCTGTGCAAACCACTGTTGGCTGCAATCACCGGCGAGTTTTCGAGATCCTGCCTCCAAAAATGAAATTCAAATGCGTGAAAATCTCATCGTTGCAGTAACAGGCACCAAGAGTATCTCCTTTTTTGAGGAGTAATGTGAATGTCTGAATGGTTCCTTTAGAAGCTTGAGCCACTGTTTGTACCTGATACGGGACATACACCAGCATCAGTTTATGTGAACTACGCACCCTCTCAGTCCTTTAATTAGGAGCTGTAATTTTTTGTTGAAAAAATACCCACACTTGGATCAAATTAGCTGTACTGGCATCAGACTGTAACCAACCCAAAAGAAAACTCTCAAAAAAACTCTCGATACAAGCAAATAATCAGTTTTTATAGTCCACCTTCTTCTAGCAAAGATTACTTATGACGGGCTGACCAGGTCACGGATTTACAGCCTTCTCCACTCTTTTGATCTGGGGCCCACTTGGGTACCTGACCAGGTAAATTTTATTATATGGCAAAGAATGCCGAAAGATCTTCTGCGGATCACCGCAAAGTTAATAGTCCTTCCGTGAAAAACTGAAACATACCCGTCAATCTGATTTGAACAGGTCACTGATGAGTCTTTTTACTCGGGCCTTATTTTGACTTTCACGAATTTTCGAAATGAAGAACCTGATTTCAGCACCGACCAGTATGAATTTTCGGCATGACGAAATTGACGAAATTACTTACCAGAAATTTAAGTTCGTTAGCTGATATCCTTTGGCATAATTTGCAATAGGAAGTAGTATCCCGAACCAAACGAACTCTCATTGCTCCCCACTTCTGGTGTTTCAGTTCACCTTAAGCTACGTTGAATCAGTGACAGAATAGACCGTAGAATGTCACAACGGTGGCTGGCTGAATCGAGGCCAAAAAACATATCAGACAGCTATCCTGAATGCAATCTGAGACAATCGGTCGTGAAACGCCCGATCCCACTCTAGTAAGATTGACATCACTACACCCATTATAAAATGGTGATCTAAAACTGCTGACCTACAATGAAGCCATTCTGATTTGACTGTATAACCCAGTTCTTGGTCACAACAGCGACCGTCACAGACCCTAAATCGCTAAGAAGACATTAATACTATACTGTAGATAACGAAAGCCTCATGCTCACTCAACACCGTGTAAACCGTACGTCGATTCATGTGCGCGACCAAAAAAGAGTGAAGCAAGTGTCATCATCTTGCCCTACTTGGTTTCTTTTGCTGGACTTTACAACAACGTGGTTGTCTTCTACGGCCGACAAATGGACCATCAGTGGATCTCGCCAGCTAACTAACTATAGCACCGCCAGCGTTTTTTGGAATTATATCTAAATTATTCATATTTACGTCAACATATTTAGAATTGGAAAGAATATATGTGTTTCGTAAGACATTTCAAATTAAGGTAATCAGTGCTTCGTGTAATGCGTAGGTACAAATGTGCTTCGGCAGGTTAAATCACATTCCAGTCCCTTGCATACGAGATTACAATAAGTCAATCAAGTGACACTTCCGAAGACTTGACTTAATTCCGACAAAATATGACAAGGTGCAAAATCAACAGTATAACAAACTACCCAATCAGCAAAATTAACTAACTAGCCAAGTAACCGACTCAGAGTATTTGCCCAGTTAACTAATCAAAGTAGCCAAGTTAAGATGCTTCCCTTTCAAAGATAAACAAATGTTTTTGGCTTCAGTGTACTCATACACAAACAGGATGATATTTTTGAACAGGAAATGAGTGCCATGGACAAAGAGTTTCGGTCCAGCGATAGGAAGTGCCATGTGTCAGATGAAAATACATTGGGAATTAGAAAAAAACGATCGCAAATCACAGTAGAACTTTGGTAGAAAAAAGACCGTAACGCGGAACGGTAGAGAAACAGCAGTACTCAGGAAAGTTGTGATTGGAGGAGGTTAGAGGTGGAAAGATCGGTTTAAAAAGTCGGGGACTCGGCACATTTCCTAAACGATTTGGTTGTCTGTAATGTGGAATATAAATTAGTAAGTATATTTTGGACTATCTTCATAAGTTCAGTGTAACCATATAGCATTATATTGTTCGCCTCGGGCGCAGTTATTTAACCTGAATTCATGGGGCACTCCATAACGAAAATGGAATAAGTGAATCAGTTTATATTGGAAGCAGTTTGCTGCAAAATGATGAATTGCTCTTGGTTTCTTTGCACTCATTGTTTGTATGTTCGATTTATTCTCTCGGGTGTGACCGAATGCGGTTCATACTCTGTTTGTGTCGGAGAATCAGCCAAAAGTGGCCAGTTAAATTGAAGATTGGCTGGAGCGGTTCGATCTGTTTCTCGCGTATTGTGAAATGTAGATCCAGAATTGTTGTAGGTAGTATCCATGTGAGATGCTGAACCAGGTCCGGAGGTGACTGTGCCAGCCGAATCGTAACCCGTAAGAAATGTGCAATCATGACTTTGATTAGCAGCTGTATAAGATATCTGCGCCGTTGGATTACTAGCCATATAGTTGTCCGTTTGTCTAAACAATGTGATGTGTTCAGTCCATGTGGGGGGTGGAACTGACTGAAAAAGATGAGAAACATAGCCTGTCGAACTTGATGGTAATCGGGAATGCATGGGTTGTAATGACTGATAAGTTAAATTTGCATAACTATTGCACGAATCCATCTGGGCCGGCCCAGATGGCGGAGGGATAGCATAAAACGTTGGACGTCCTGATTCCCTCGGTTGTGGTGCCTCATCGATGGGCGGAAGCCGACATGTGTACGATTCTCCGTAGCCGACAATAGGACTTTGGATACATCCAAATGGAAAAGACGAACTCACTGTCCTGTTTGTCAGCACGGGATCAGAGCTTTGGCGAAAAGGCCAACGACGTTTACGTGATCTGAGTATGGTAGCTGAAACTGGAGTATCATCTGAAATCGGTGGATTAAATGTAGTTGGCAGACAAGAATGGTGATACGCATAACCAGATGCAGGGTGGTCAGTTTGTAACTGACCATAATCCTCTCCGTCGTAACTGATACCTCTACGAAACGGATACATTCGTTGATCTAATTGAGGACTAAAGTAGGGACGCGGTTGTACGAGCGGCAATCCGTCACGAGCGTACCACTGTCGGGATGGCCCACCACCGCCGACGGAAAGCTCATAATTTTCCTCCTGATACGGTACCCAGTATCGGGATTCCGGTGAGACGAAGACATCAGTTTGAGGTTGGTCTGTCAAAGGAAGACAGCGGGGAAAGAAACAGGATTTAACACATGGTTTCACATTGAAAGAACTTTCCGACGATATTTATCACCATCACATCAAAACCAAAGCTATCACGAACTATACGGAATAAAAGATACGCCGTTGAGTGTTATTTCAAATGCTCGAGATGTGAAAATAGCTTAGCAAAAGATATTTTTAATAGTGCAATGCCTTGGTGAGGTAGATCGGCCCGTTTCAAGGCAGGTTTACAAACGAAAAATATAGACACAAACAATTTAATGTCTGTAGACTATTCGAATGTGAGCCTGTCCCAGCACGAGGCTACCTGCGGTAATGGAAATGCGGGCCTGTTGCAAAACATTCACGATCAAAAACATTTTGAAAAAAAAACTTTTCAGAAAACCATCCCACCTCCACTAAATTGAACAAACATTTTGCAAGCTAAATTGTGAACTAACCAAATTCTTTGGGATCACGAACCACTTGTAATTCCAATTAGTTGAGTCATTGATTTGAAATCGATACACTGAAAACGCCAGTGGGCTTTTAAATTAACTTCTAATAGTCCCATAGAATAAGTGGAGAACATAATACCAAACGATGAAAAGACTCGTTTTTAGCAATTTTCAGTCGTGTCATTGCATCACAATAAAATGAATAATATCAGATGGGATAAGGATCGCGGGTGACTGAATGAAGTGAATGAGTCAGCCATCCTGGTTCCTTATCACAGTTAATATTAGTTTTATCTAATGTGATGTGATGACACAATTATGAGTTATTGAATACGAGGTTGTCTACCCTATGTTTGGTCTTGCTTATGCTCGACAAAGTACTGTAGTAGGGACATTTTCTCGTTACTTCCATTGGCTTATATTATACGACGTTTCTACTCTATCTCCGGATTGGGGTTACGGCCATTTAAAGTACCCAATTTATCGACGCAAGAAGATGGCATGAGCTCTCACGTAAGACATATACCATGCAATAATGAGATTATTTCCACAAAAGATCTTGTTACTCTCTGGAACAAGAACGTGTCCATAAAATAGTTACTTTCCAGACAGATTTATTGGAAATTTTTTTATTGAAAAACATGAGAATCGCGATGTGGAATATCTCCTACGCATCAGGACCCATGATGCGCCCAGTCTGCGGCTAGACTCTTGGATAGACAATTGTAAGTGAAACGAGAACAAAACAGGCCATCTGGTCTGAGTGAGCTTATTTTATTAAACCTTTTGGTTTGTGGCTTTAGACAATAGCATCCAATTTCCTATGTGCTGTTGAACCCCTATGGCTATCGTGTTTTCCCTTGAGAGTTTAAAATATGGAAACCCTTTCACAAGAGGCATCCATACCGGTTTTTGTGGACATTAAGTCATAGTTGCAAACCTGCTTCCCTGAGTGGAAACCAAAAATCGAGTTACAATATGCGTTGGGAGCACGGATCACCTTTTTTCACCGTCCCTAACCATTCGTAAGGGTGTGTTTTACCAACTCGAAACCGATGGAGGAAGTTAGTGACCGAGAGAGAAAAATTGGTGGCTTGGGATTAGTCCTATTTTCGAAAGACCCCGTGCGATAGCTTTCATAGCTCATTTTGCATGCGAATAGCTGAGCATATGCATGTGTGGAAAAATGTATATGTACGGGACACAGAATTGTACCAACTAACTATATGACCAGCCGTTTTTTAGTAGCCATAGGTCAACCTATGCATATGAATCTGGGAACACGTTGGCTTCGTAGCGTGTATTCCTTGTGTAATCTATCCGATCGATCGATCAATGGTACTTTGTTGACCCATTGTTTTTCCACAGGTTGGCAGAATTTGAACGTGTAGAATTTATTGTTTGTCACCGTTTACATGGATCACAAACGTGACCAGTTACCGTTAAGGCAGTTGCAAATATCGCCATTTCGGTTGCTCGTGGACTGTCTGAAGAAACAAAATGACCGCTCTTCTGCAACAATTTGGCTTGGAGAAGAATTGATTAAATCCTAAATCTTGTGTTTTATTATAAAATTGGACACGTGCAGTCAATCGATTTGAAGTATGTCGCGGGACAAGACGAAATGTTTTGTATGGAGCCTTGCGCAGAAAACTGTGTTACGGTTAAAAATGAGTGTTCAAAATTACTAAGTATGACTTTGTCCAAGTTTTGGTCAAAAGTCACTTATTTTCCCTTTATCTTGTCTATTATGTCATTTTTCCATCGACCTTTCTAAAACGTATTTACCCCATTATTCGCATTGCTGACGATTCCAGAAGACTATCAACGATAGTATCGATCTTATCGGCTAGATTGCATGCTAATTGCAATCTATATGCAATGTGACAATAAACTTTTCCCTGATCCAACATCATCCATTCATTTGTTACAGGTTTCCATTGTTAACCTTCACGTTTTCGCTGCACGGAAATCTAAGTTTTCAACTTCATCTCTCTCTCTCTCTCTCCCAATTGAGTCTGATGATTTTTTGTCAGTCTGATGTTTTCTTTTTTGTCCGTAACATTTTTCTGATAACCAAACCTGTTTATCATATTCACAATGATGATGACAATGTTGTACCCCTTTGCGGTAATTTTGGAAGGTTTTCTCCATGAAAAAGGAATCCCGATTGGAACAACCACTCCTGTCGAACGGCGCGACAAATTTACAAGTACTCGTTTCATAAAGGCTAGATTGCTATGACAAAACCATTTCCGTACGCGTGCACGTGCTCATGAATGCCTTAATGGATTGTGATAGATCATTCGAAAGCATTAACATCTACCAGGACCGTTGAAAATGCAAGGAATTCTGGACATGTGTGATTTTGCTTTATACTTCGTGACTCATCGTTTTCACCGTTATTATCTGGAAACGAATGAGCGTACCTGGGAGTTTGTTTATTCCGACCTTGTTGCTTTCCGTACAACGTTACAAACTTGTATGGCTGCTTATGTGTGTAAGCAAATAAATAGATTAGTTACACGGTTATAGTTTATCAATAATGATGCAAAACACTTGGTTTTATAATGAAGAAAGAGATCATGGCTACCGTGTTAAATCCACTTGAAATTCACCCAAGTAAAATTATTAAAATACCTTGTTACTTACATAATCGTTTATCCGTTGTCTGTTGTCTGTGCCATGAATGTTGCAAAAGGTGACCCTCTAGTTCTTCATAATTACGGTCATGTATATCGTAAGCGCAATACTGTCCAGATTGATCGGACTGAAAACTTTCTGATGTATCTCCTTCCGAGGTCTCGGTGAGCCGAGAGCTTTCAGCAAACAGAGACCGTCTTCTTTCGGCATCTGTCGGATTTCTACGATACCAAGGTGACTCTCGGTCATCCTTCTCTTTCTCCTCCGAGCCCTCGGAAGCTTCTTCATGCTCAACCGCCCTCTTGTAATCCACGCGACTGTACTGATTGCGTAATCGGCCGTATGCATATTGCTGGGTTGTCGAGGGTGGTTTAGAGCTGGCTGATGCTATGTGCTCATCTGGAGCCTTCTCCAATTCGAATGAATCGGACCTCTTTTGTAGGATTCCGGTGGGACTGGCAGTGGGAAAACGAAGCTGTCCGTTGGGATACCGGCGTAAACCACAAGTGGGCTGACAGAAAAAAGAATAAGTTTTCACTCGTTGGCTTGTCGCTTTTTTCATGACAAAGAAAGTGAATTCGTGATTGCTTATCTGTTGTCCTCTGATTCTCCAAAAATAGTAAACTTGCTGTGTTAAAGGAATTCTTCTCGATAAAATGCAGACGTCAACTCACAAAGCAAATTGGTTAGGTTGAAAGAAAATCCCATTATGTTTCGGTGTAAACGAAAATTGGGATGATTTCGCCTTGTCTCATGTTCTTAGCAGTAATGCCGAAGGTGTGCTATCGAGCTAGCATACTCTTTTTTATCGTTTTGCTCTTCTACTCTGCTATTCCCTTGAGTAAGAAAGCAACAAAGATAATTGAGGCCAATGGAGGGCTTCTAAGTGTGGCGGAAACCGACTGAACTTGGGAGGATACAAACCCGTGATTCTCTCTCGGTTGAAACACTGCGATGTTAACAGCCTAATTAACCACTGGTCCCGGGAACGTGGAAATCATTCAAATAGTATGATCACGTTGTTGTAGCTGAAGCAGTCAAGTTAATCGAACGCTAACTTGCTACGATTTGGCTTCCCACCATCATTGAACCAAAAGCGCAAACAACTAGGGAAAACGCTAGCAGTGGACTGCGTGATCGATGCACGACCAAATGTTTTGTTCATTGCGATAACAACTAAGATGGGAAATTGTACTGCTTTGTCAGCCGGGGTTTTCCACTACTAGAGAGAAATGAGATTTAGACGAATCATACGACCTATGGTCACATTCTGCTCCCGGTCGTGAGAGATTCATAAAAGAGATGGACTGCTTCCAAAACGTAGCATTTTTACTGTTTACCGGAATTTTGTTTTGTGTTTAATTATCAGCAAGTGTTTGATTTGCTCACTCGGATCAACAACTCAGACTGGCTGTTAGCAACACGACAGCCAACATGATTTCCCCTCGTTTGCCTTTCCAACATGGGCACGCAGCTAGCCACTGAAAACCGTGTACAGCTGATTCATCTTTGTTATGAATTCTCAGCATTGCAAACCCATTGTGACCAAACGGGGACGCGAATCCCGGACATGTTTGCTATCAGTCAACTACGGAAGATTATTGACGGGTTGTGAAACATATACGTCCCCGTTCAGAGGCTACTGGGATAATTGAATGGTTAAGAGTTTTACAAAACTATGGGCGAAATAGGAATGCCAGGGACAACAGTTTTCTGATCTAGTGTTTCATGCCTATTCCAAGCTTGCTGAATGCCAAAGCTAGTTTGCCCAACTAGCAACAATAGCGCCAGATTTCTTGTCACCTAGTGACCCCCTGGATATTGTCAACTAGCCTCGGAATGGGTTCAGCGAACCTGACCTAGGTTAGGATAGAACAACAGAGTTTCCACAACGCATACCGCAAACTGGCACACTACCGGCTTTTGTGGGGCGCAGTAACGTGATTTGAAATCCTGGCATGAAATTCGTCATTTGGTGTAATTCCGTTAGAATCTTATTTGAATCGTTAGGAGCAGGCCTGGATGACAAATTCATTTACGAATCAAATGTTGATTCGTCGGAGGAGTTTCTTCGGTCAGGCAAGGCTAACCTTGAGGAAAGGGACAGTACCGGAAATTTTTTTTCTCAGTAGTATATGCTTGCATATCGATGGATGAACAAAAAGAGATTCTAATGAAGAACTAATAAAGGAGCGCACAAGCATAGGGATGGTTAGACAGAAGAATACCGGGTACGCATATCTGAAGAGCGACAATAAATGAGAAACCGGTCGTGCACTTCCGAGGAAATATTGTTCGTCCATCTGTAGGCAAAACATATAAATCGGAAGAAATGCGCACGTTGTTCGAAAATTCACACTGATAAGTTGGAAAAAACCCAGGTTGGCGAAAAAGGTCGCTTTCAGTGATTCGTATATAGGTCATTATATCATAACATATTAGGTAAACATTTTTATTATAGGATTGGATTCACAAAACAAAAACATGAACGAGAAATGGGCCGACGGTTTTCCGTACCTTCGACTCCTCTGGCTCACCCTCCACCCCTATGTAAACCGCAGACGAGACAAAACATTGGCACGACGCGTTCATTCGTTTTCGGATCATACATGAAACACCATCAATCCCCTTCCCAGCAATATTTTTATTCGACCAATCCAATCCCTTAAAAAAATTTCTAAATTTTGCTTCCTCCTATAGAAATATGGTTCATCCTATCTTGCTACTGGCTGGAGGCTATCAAACGATGGAAAAACTATTCATTTTTGGGAATAACTGGCTGTAACCGGACCGAGAAATCAGAGTGGCAAAGACCAAGGTACATTCGGACCAAACGGTTATCGATTTCGAAAATTCAACCATAATTTTATTGGGGCAGAGATGGATTTTGGATAGTTCGTGATTTGATATTGACCTCCTTTGTTTCTAAATACATGATTCTGTGCGACTTAAACAATTTTACATGTTGGCTTGCCAATGTGTAATATTGGTGTGCTACTGGAGTTTAGGAAAATTGAGGTAGGAAATTTTATGAGCTACTCATTACACAACAAACAAAGCCTGTTTCAAGCGATAGTCACTCTCCAACAGCACATTGTCCTCAGTACTTGATGCTTTTGAGTGTCCAGCTGTACGGACTCCGCTGGCGTAACTGTGTCCACGGTTATTTTCGTCCTATCACCTTTAATACATTTTTACTATCTTGGTCATGTGATTTGTTCAGACGTGTCATGACTTAGGCTGGAAGAAACACATGTTCCCACAATAAGTACAGTCATTTATTAAATTCACACTAGGCAACCGAGTCAAGTTAGCTCGTTATGCAATTCACACGCGGTGGGACTGTTTGAGATATGCTGTCTAAGGACATGTGTGAATCCAACTCCGTTTTCAATCAATCAAAAAAGTTGGCATTCTTCAAAGTTACAGTGCTTTCTACAGTTTTCAGGCGAAACATAGCAGCATGAGAGCTTTTATCCGTAAGTTGTCTTTAACTATGATGTGCAGGCAGCACTTTTTACTTCGTTAGCTCGGAGTGTTTGCCCAATTGCAGTGGGACGGTCTCGAAAACTTATGGCGCTATCGAACAGCAGTGGTCTCCGTGCAATTAGAATATAGCTAAACTTTATAAAATCTCCTTACTCTAGAGATAAGAATTAGCTGAAGCGACAATAGTAAGATTGTCACATAAGGCCACCGAGATTGACACAAACGGCACGGTTCGTCCTGTCGTTTTATTGAGGTGGTAATCGTGGCAGTTCACGAGACCGCGGCAAATAAATTACCGTATTCAAATGAATAACGTCAAATGAACTCTCACAGTACCAATACCGTTTTTACTAACAGACTTTCGGAAATGATGATTTTTTACGATTGTCGTTCTCGTCTCTGGTGACCATTTCGCTGCTTCATGTAAAAGAAAACTTGATTTTGACAAACATAATTTGTCAATAAAAGTGGATATTTTCCTAACGAATGAATGTGATTTTGTACCTCGTGGATCTTTACCTAACCAGTTCGTCAGTTTTGTCCGTCTATCTCAACCTGGAGGTGGTTCCACTTTCTCCACCCCAAACCGGTCACCTTTCCCAATGCCTCGCCTTCTCATTCACCTGGTCCAGAGAAATCTACTACTGCCCGATACATATATGACACCATTATTTGCAGATTGCATATGAAGTATTATATATCTACGCAAATATATTGACGTCATTCCATGGTTATTGGTGAACACGTTGACACGCACACGATTGCCGCATGTGAGATGCTCAGTCAGATAGTATCTTAAGTGTTCGACAAATAAAATACATATGCTTTACTTTTGGTTCCCGATACCTTTTCAGAAGAGACAGACATAATCAGAACCACTCGGGACAAATTAGGCTACTCTAATCCATTCCATTAATGCTGATAGTTCACTGACCATGGACGGCCATTCTGAAAGCAGATTTCTTCCCAGATAAAATACTTTTTGCAGCACAATGGCTTTATAAAAATGAACCTGGTAATTCGGTAGTTTGTTACCTGATTTGGATCGAATTTCCTGGGGACACTGTGGTTTGCATCCGTCGCACTTCCATGTTCGACACTAAACCAATGATTTCACGAAATCTACGCTATCATTCCTTAGTTCTAGAGCATTTCATTCTGTATCAATGAGATGACTCTACCCAGTGTAATTTATCGACAGTTTTGATGTCAACTGCAGTGTAGGGAGCGTAATGACAGGTGTCCGATAGACAATTCACCATTGTCCTTGCTGTGAGTATCGATGCAAAATGCAGGAATAGTGATTTTTAAAGCTTATGCCGCTAATAAGTATCACAGCCAATAAAATAGCAATTGTTTTTTGAAGGTTACTTATAGAATACAAATTTGGTTGTCAGAAACGATCGAAAACAGCTAACCGGAAGATATGTTCTTCCCCAATGTATCGGTCACGCAGGGCAAGCTACGCACACAAGGTTATCTCTGCTTAGGTCGATCTTTGTTATGTACAAGCATATCACAAACAGGGAGAGTACACATGAATGAGATACTGATTGATCAAATTTAATCTTATGTTCAAACCGTTTCACGCCACCGCATGCATTCCAGTCCCGGGCTGGCTAATTGTATGATGCGTATAACTGCCTGATTAGTGATGAAAGAGCTGACTACATGTGTACTACTTTCACTAGTAAACCGACTCGTTTTATTACCTATCCAGACGCTTCTGCCCAATTTGCGTCAACAGTTGCTAACCGCATGGTATTTTCACAAAAGCCCACCTTTACGGTAGAACGGTAGATCGGAGTTCACTGACGTGGATGCAATTCCTTGTGGTCGGGTGCACAAACGGCGAAATGTGCCTGAGCGTGTGTTGTTTTCGCGTTAGCTGATTTCACACTATCACTTTCTAAAAACAGAAAGTGAAGTCCGCTAACTTGTAGTGTCAAATAATTCACGGAGCAGCTTGAGTGGACTGCTGCGAAAACTGCTTCAAGAAAAACAAACAGACAGTCTGAGTGGCTCATGTGACATTCGCTGAGAACGAAAACAATGATTTTTGTACGCATGTTACACTTCAATTCCTGTTGGTTTACTTTACCTTCGCTATTGAGTTTTACATTCCCGCTTTAGTTTCAACCCTTGTTTGGTGGCACTAAAAAGAATACTGAAAAGTGTCTGAACTATAAGAAATCACCGAAGCAACAACTCTCTCTTCGTTTTCCGATTACAATTCAGCAATATTTTCACAAGGCAAAGAATAGAACAGTGGGATACATTTAGCGATGGTAGGCATTTTGAGTTTTCCGGTGCATTATCGGACTGTAAACGGATTGGACGTCAAACCCCGGGCGGACCGATCTTATTTGGTGGGGATGCTCGTTCGGAGAACGATTCAGATTAATTTCACGATTTCCTTCCGCCGTTGCCAACTTATGTTGACTGGTAGGAGTAGATGCGTGAACAAATCCTATTTCTCTCCGCATGTGAAATCCATTCGTGCAGAAGTTTTCCGTACTAGATCCAAACGTACAGATACAAGGTGAAGAAAGGGTTGTCACCCGGCATAAAGTGGAGGAAGTGAATTCGAAAACTTATTTAATTCGGTCTGCCTCGAATTTGCCGAAATTCCGAATGCGCTTTGATTTTGCTAAAAAGTTTTAGTGTGCATTATTGGCTAGTCGGAATAAAATGTTACGAGTAATAACCAGTCTGTTAAATTCTCCTATCAGCAAAATTCTGTGACTAGTTGGAGGGAGCGTAAACGCTTCTCATAAATCACCGGAGGAACACATGATTTGGTTTCTAGGGGATGGTCGGTCCCGTAAATGTTGTCGATGGCAAATTCTGATCCATAAATCTAGTACTTTCTGCCCAATTTAGTCAAACAATTCAAGTTAAATCAAGACTTTTAAACCCGGAAGGTCAAATGTCCAGCTTTATGATTTAAACAATTTTAAATCACACTGTCCGCTGGCGATCAGTTGGGGCTTACATTGCTGTTTAACGCCGCCTAGGTTACGCGATTTTTCTTGGTTATCTTATCTCGTTCCCTAGGACTCTTTATCGGCGAGGAGGTGATTATGGTGTGATCTGGTGCAACGGAATACTTTCATTTACCGCAAACTGCTATTGTTGGCACGGAACAGATTTCACCACAGGTACGAGAATGAATTATGAGCAACAGCTAATGACACAATCTTAGTTCTAGGTTGTGTGAAACGTTTTTCAAAAGATTTTTTGACATTTAAGCTGTGGCATTTTACAGCACCATTTAGTCCGTTATTATTATGTACCTATTGACTGGTGCACGAACTCAGTAGATGACCTCGGTATAGAAGACAGTACTGTAACAAAGGGCAACGGGACAAAAAAGCAAGAAACGCTCAAGGTGACTCGGCAATCTGGTACTGATTATTGACAACACCGACAGTGATTTGGTAGATGATACACGTGATCATGTCAAGTTCAACTGGTGCTCCCGGTTTAACATTGTACTGAGAGCTACAGGAGTTTTTCTGGCATATTTTGCAAATGATGTATGGTAAAAAGGGAACTAAATCACGATTATGCTTATTATCAAAATTTATTCCAAACATTTCCGATGCAAGTTAATCGAAATGGCTGCTCGTGCCTAACTAAACCTCAGATCATCAGGCTAGATCAATCAACCATTTTGTCGCCAAAGAAAAAGGCTGTTTTTTGGCTTCCTCCCATTAGTTAATTTCCCATGAGCCTTCCATAGGTGAACGCGTACCATACATTCATTAGCAAAATAAACTAATCACCAAAATGAAATCTATTATAATTTGAATTCATGATTAGGAATAATATGTGCCTTCTCTTGTGCATTTTTTAGTTCAGATGATAACTGAACCAATTAAAGAATTACTTTCATACTGAACTGGCAACTTAAAGAGTCGATGCTACATTTCATGTTTCCCGGGTATTTTGATTTGATTAGGTTTCGCTTTTGCAAGATCTGCTGATTATATAACAGCATGCAGATAGTGCTCTCACTTATACCGGAATCTGAAAAAAATAACAGTCTTCTATACGATGCCAGCAAGAAACTTCACCCCACTAAATCATTGCTTCATTGTCACCATAGCCACCGGACTTGATAAAGCATTCGAAATTGTGGTATTTGAACACGCGCGACTGATCCTACTCAGACCATCGCCGTCGTCCCTTCCCACCGCGGTGCTTAAACAGCCTACGAATGAGCATGATTTTTTCACTGAGGTCGGTGTCCTCTACGGAGTCACGGCTAAAAGGCTTATTATTGGACTAAATGTCAAGTACGACGTTTGCACAAGGCCAAATTACCCCATTAGTACGAAATGTTCACTCAGCAGAAGCAATTAATAACAAAGACCCCAGCGATTAACACGGCATCGTTGTGTATTTAATTTAGATACATACAAAGGTAAAGAATAAATGGCATATGCAACTGGTATCCAGCAAGTAAAGTGGGCACCCTATCAAAATTACGATTGGGACTTCTGTGAACAAAACGGAGTTGTCTTTGTTCGGATGAATAAAATACATATCGCCAGGTGCAGACATTTCGATCGATATTCTCAAGCACGTACTTTACACCATAAAAGGCATCCACTAATGAAATTTGTCTGCCCCAAGTATCCAAGTAAGGTTGTGCACATTAAACTCACCAACCTTTGATGATGCTAGATTCAATGTGATACAAGAATCCCTTTTGGACGAAACTTGCAGTTTACCTTGCTCTCCCAAAACGTAAATACTAAAAATGTGTGGCAAAACAGTTTTACTCCTTGGAAATACTAGTTTAATCGTTTAGTATTTTTCATTAAATTAATTGTTGTGCTTTGCGCTTGGAACACAAGACGTTCTCAACGATGTGTACATCTTACTATCAATGTCACATTTCAAGTTTGGTTAATCAAACGAGAATGACTTGGTGACTGTGAAATACAGTTGTGCTTCTTAGTTTGTTCAGTAGTGGAAAATGTACGAAAGAAACGTGTATCTTCTTGCACGGTTTGGAGCGACCTAAGTCGTGACTCACATGCACACACACACACACACTACAACAACAGCAACAGCAGAAACAACAAGAGCAAAATGGGACTTTGCTATCCTTCTTGCAATCTGCCTCCTGCACACGTGCGCAACAGGCACTAAACTCTGGTCCTCGTTTGGCTCCCTTGGGGTAGAATAAAAACCAAAGCCTTACGACAATTTGTATCATAAACAGGCGCACCGCTGGATATGTGCAACCCGGACTTGGCAACCTGATACGATTTTACTCAACAGCTGTGATCATTTCAACTCAAGCCATAAATGATGAGCACATCCTCAGTTCAATTATCGATCATCACATGTCGTTAAATGATAGCTAGAATACAATGGAAAACCCCATAATTCTACAAGTATCCAGAGGTATTATGATATAAACTCACATCGATTTCCTTTCCATTTCGCTCTGTTGATTTGCCAAGTGATGGACCTGTATCTCCATTACTAAGTGGAAGAAAGTGGAAAGTAAAACAATACGCAGTGCGGTCAAATTACAAAAATATAGAATAGATGGGAATCAAAATAGAAGTATAAGTGAAGGAAACAAATGACATATGTTTCAGTTTTCAAAGCGTTTTGGTCTCTGGGTTGGCGTTCGAAATAATCTTCCTTCTAATATTCAGTTAGTGGTGGACATCCAAGTACCTGTGTATTCCACCAAGCTTGATCTTCGGTCGTTCAGAATGATTTACAGCAAATATCCTTACTAGAACCTTCTCATGAGCTCAAGGATGTA
Organism: Fasciolopsis buskii; assembly: GCA_008360955.1. Lineage (NCBI taxonomy): Eukaryota > Metazoa > Platyhelminthes > Trematoda > Plagiorchiida > Fasciolidae > Fasciolopsis > Fasciolopsis buskii. The sequence goes on along the minus strand of LUCM01004278.1, from coordinate 86,589 downwards.
CGTTTTACACCGGCACAGTGATCAGGAACAACATCGAAGAGCTTCGGCGTTACCCCAAAAGATGACCCCATCTGCTAGTAGAATTCACAAAAGAACAAAATCCCCTTCTCGGTGAAATTCGAGTCAAAATGTGACCAATGGAGATCCCAACGGACGATTCGTGTTCTTGACTGTTCGTCGTAAAGTAGTCTGCCGGGACAGGCTGACGGAATTGGACTTGAAGCACGCATCGGCATCGAGCACTATGATTGAGTGAGCACTGAACATATGGAAACTAGAACAGTACTGTAGGTAGCCAGTGTGTAAAGGAGTCTGAAGAACATGTATAACAGGTTGAATTTTGGACCAAACTGCATAGTATAAGATAGCGACGCTCAGCTCACTTTTACGAAGACAACAGGATCAATGTGAAGCTGATTCATTCATGTTAAGCATCACCTGTGCACATGCATCGATCCCGAATCGTAATTACTCGGTTTCTTGACGGTGGAACAGGCGTTGATAACGTGTGGTGGACAAGTCAGGAAGAAACATTAACCCGTGAAAAAGTAATCGTAATGAAACATTTTTTCAATATTTCTACTTATTCTTAGGTAAAAGAACCATTTATGGTCATTATATTAGTATTTCTGTAGGACATGCCAATGAGGAATTCTGTGGACATGGCCACTGTAAAAACGACATCTCACCGAAAAACCGAAAATATTGCCACGAAGAAAGTTCCGCATATTTTCCAGCTTTCTGGGGAGATGAAGCAAACAATCGGTGAATTGGAAGGCCTTTTGCATCCCATCGCATTGGCGTGCCTTTTGGGAATAATTTGGGCAAGAGTGTGGTCTATCCCGTTGTTCATAGAGAGCCGTTCCCGAATTTGCCATCGCTTAACCAACCTTTGGATGATCCGGTTATCATATCACGTGAAAAAAGACTAAATTATGGAGTCTTTCTTTGCTAATTTTTGGCCCTCAAATAGATTTAATAGCATTTGTAGTCATGTGATCGTGATACCCTTGAAGTTACTCAAACACTGTTAGCTTAGTAGGATTAAATAAACCACTACAATTGCTCAGTGAGTGAAATTTGCGAAAATAAAACGAAGAATACATCAAAGCGATTGTCATCATCACACAAAATACGCGATTCAAAGATATCACGTGGCACATCACTTTATTCAATCCACTCCACAGCTAGTCCACACTCAATGAAATAATCATTGTACTGTAGAGGATATGGCCAAAACCCGCAAGCGCTCAAAACCCGCGAATTGGTCTGATCAGCCACAAAGTAGATGACAAAGTGACCCATTCAGAAAACAGCAAACCCCAGCTTGATACTAATTGCTTGCTAATTGCTTGAGTAGCATACCTCAGTATGGTGTCTATTGCTGCAATCCTTTGGACTGCGACATATTTTTAGTTAGATTGCGCCACATTTCACAACGCAGCTCCTTATATAGGCTTATTGTTTTTCCACATGCTAAATATCAACCCAAACGAAACCCACTGGATGACTCTGATTCGAAAGCCGTATCAAATTCGACAGATACATGGATCAAGGGTGAACAATAGACCGTCCGAACTCGCGAGTGCTTTCCAAGAACAGTCTGATGGTCCGGGATCTTGAAAAGGTTTTAACGAAGATGTTCCCAAGTTTCAGAGGCACAAATGCCATCAAACTCGATTTGTCAGTTTAGATGGTAGAGGAGTTTAGGAAAATGCGCTACGTATATCGTGATAGTAGTTTCGACTCTCAGTTCTGCATCAGTTTTAGTAGTACCCATGTCAGTAGGATTTCGTACTTGTGTTGCACAGAAATTCAGAAGGCCCTGGTTTCTCACCGTGAGGTCTATTGACAGTCATTTGGCTATTAGTGTAAATATACATATATGTCGCACAAACCTGCCATCGGAATCATGAGGAAGGGCGAAAACAATGGGCGAGAAACAAGAAAGAAAAAGAAGTAATACTAAGAGTTTACCACGTAGGCAAGCTTCATTTTTCCTCTCCACGTCATTGACTACCCACCGTGAACCGTGATTGCTGTGTGAGTCTGATACCACCCGGCAGCCAAAATTGGAAGAGAGAGTTGACTTAGGACACTATACTCGAGCCTTTGACCAAACGATTTAGTAGCTCGGGATCGGTTCGTGATTGGTGAGTTCGTACGCACTTTGGATGGCGCCCGCCACACACCGTGGGTGCCCAGTACAGCCCTTCCGCACAAATGTTGCTGATCATGTAGCGGGATACTTCTTATATCGTCCGTAAATGGTTCGGAGTCTAAGTCAACCCATCTCCCCTTGAATGATTGCTGGAAATCAGTCAGTCTGGGGGAGAGTCCAGGGCACTCGCCTTCTTTCTCTTACTTTTGCGAAGCCAGCTCTGCCAGGAGAGGGCAGTGGTTCGAACTTCTTCAGTTGGGACTGTTTAAGATGCTGGTCGTTTGGGAAGATTTTGAGAGGCGTTTAGGGCCTGAAACGCGCATCTCTAACAACCTGAGGCATTTGGGTTTCCTATAGCAGGCCGGGAGATTTAACATTTTCCATACTTTTTAACTACCTTGTTATTAATGTTTATGATTTCCTTGCATCCATCTTTCGTTCCAAAGTGCCTTTAATTTATCAGACGACGGATATTGACACTCACATCATTGCGTGGGTGTGGGACACTCTGTCGAGTAATGTCATCATTTCTCGCTATGCCAACAGGTCTTAATCACCGATGTTGGAAACATTTATTAGGTTCAACCAGTTACACGTACCCGAGGTAAAATTGCTCATTATCGGATACATTCGGCCAAGGAAGGGAAATACCTAGTCGACATCTGTGGCCTTATCTTTACCGTATAAGTTTACTTCAGCAGCCAGGTGTTTGCCGCTATGGTCTGTCCTGCTGCTGCATGCTGCTATGGGTAAAATACAAGTACTTGCATTAATACTACACTAAAATACGGATCCGATTATTAGCAGGGTATGGTCTTTCAAGGTTTCATTGCTATCAGGATTGAGGTCATTAGGACACTGTGCTGCAGGCCTTTCGAGGCAACGTAATATCTGAAAACTGTTAATACATTACTTGTTTTATTAAACATGAAAAATCATGTGGAAGCCTAGGTGGTTATTCCAATTGACTGCGAGAAGGTTCGTCTTGCAAGAAACTATTATCAACAAGCCATCCCCTGATTGTGAAACATCATACTAGCACTAATGGCTATACTGCCCGGGGCCGTAATCTCCGGGTTGTCGTCATGACACATTCAGGAAAGGTGCAAAATTCTAATCAGATTGTCTCTTATTTACAAATGCAGAAGATAATAAATTATAAAATGTTTTGCCTTTGATAGTGGAAATTGTTATCCATTGGTTCGAAAGATAAATTATATATTTGTTGACTTTCATTTGGTTCCGGGATAACTTGGGTGCATCGAGTTAGTGTTTTAATAAACCTACTATGGGACCAAATGCAAGTTAACATCTACTGGTTAGAAATGTGCACTCCGGGAAACAATCGGTATTCCGATGTGATTGTACTCCTTGAGCGTCGGTAGCATGGGGGTAGAAAATCTCTTCTGATCTCGATGTCCATTTCTATCAGATCACATAATACAATTGGCAAATTATTGTCCACTCTTTCCACCAAGCTGAGTTGGGGAAAGTTTATCGAGAATTCTCCATTGCATCCACTGTACCGTCAGACTGCCTTCAAGGCATTGGCAAACGGTACAACAAAACCTGATCAACGCTCATGTACGAGTCGGTATTATCTTGTGACCGGCATATTAACTGCCGATATAATCTATGCACGAAAATAATTTTGACAGGGCAACACAAAGCAAATCACCTTTGCTTCTGTCTGTTCGTCCGCTTATTCGTAGGGACTGATGAATGCAGCATGTATTGCATTTTATCAGCATGATTAGAGCTTATCAGCATTCGGTTAGTCGCGTGTGCGTAAGTGAAACGAGATAAAAATACGAAATCAGATTATACGGTAACTTTTCCTTCATATATAAAATAAATCATTGTAAACAAAATACCGTCGAAATTTCATCCTTACCAGGCCAATGAAGTACTTTTTTAACAAAGCGCAAAGCACATCACTGTCAGACGTTCATGAATTATCCACAAGTCAATAAATTTTATAAAAAATACTAGATGGAAAATTAGGCAAATTCTAAAATGAAAATATCATAATAAGTTGTCAATCCATTTAGATTATTCGATTGTTTGTTTTTTGCTACAATGGATATGAAACAATTTTCAACCAGAAAACTACGTGTAAAGTTTTGCGGAATTATGAACATTTCGAAAATGGTCATGAAATATGGTACTGGTCACAGCTCACGCCGGCGAGTTTCATGAGGTTTTAACTATTGATTTTAGTATCTAGGTTGCAAGCGCTCCTTCATCATCAATCGAGATGACATCCTCCATGGACAAGTGTGATTGACCGAAGTCATATATATATATATATATAATTATATATGTATAATTATATATATGCAGATACACTTAGAAGGCTAGTCATCTGTGCATCGACGATATCACCTCGTCTAATCACGCAAACACCATGCTCCATGATCATCAGCATGGCAAAATAATCTTCACACATCCTTGCAAAGCCAGAGGAACTGGTGAAAAAAGGTCAGGTAGTTGGTACTCTTGAAATCACTTGTTGTATCTGATCCACGTAAAATCCTTTGGCTGTAGAGAAATTTGGTTTCCGAAATGTTATTTCCAATCTCCTAAAATGGTAACCTATTTGGCAATTAATCGTGTTTTTCTGATTTAGTATCCAGCAAAACTCTAACAAATTAGTCGTTTGACGAACTCTTCAAATTTCTTGTAGCACCCAAAAACAAAATGTTTTCATGTCTCCCAACACCGGCCGCAAATGAAATCTCAGACGACATGCATTATATCGATTTCTTATTGAATAAACCGAATGCCAATGACACTATAATCTTATCGGAATAAGGATATTCAAACTAGGAGAGCATAGACAAGACACAGTTATTCTTGGAAAACTGAAGAATACTAGAATTTTTGAGAACCACCGATACCTAATAAGAAGACGCGTGGGGTCCTTCGCAATCTAGATTTTACAAAATTTGGATGTTCGCTTGTTCCAAAGATAAATCAACTTAGCAACATAGTAGTGCCTTTTTAGCTGTCTAAATCAATCAAACCATTCAATGAACGACTGATCACACGTACGTGGGTAGATATATGGTTTCAAACAACATTGAAAATACGCAACCAATAAGTTAAACATATTCTACTTCGTACGTCACTGATTTTGCAGTGATATAAGGCATATTTCTAGCCGCCCATGAGTCGCTGATGTCCAAATTTACTAAGGCTGACACCAAATGTTCGTTTCGAATTTTAAGGGGATTGCAAAACAAATTGAGTCCTTCAAATTTGGCCGACCTATTTCACCGATTTATCAACTTGTACTATTTTTCGTGGATTCCTCGGTCTTGATTTTGTTGAAGGCAGTCAAGGTGACACGAATGGCCATTCTAAAAAAGACCCTTGTAATATCTATGTGCATAGTTGTACAAAAAGTATTTTGGGAAAAGAGTTTCGAAGAAGGACTAAGTATATTCATCATCGGATCAAAACGATCCGATGATGAATATGCAGACAAATATGCATCTTGAGTTTGTTAGGGAAAATAGGTGATGATTCCATAACTATTTTTTCCTAAGCACCGGGACAGAACCATTGAAGTCATCCTATCCCAATAGTTTTGGCTGTTATCAGATAGAGCCCGCGATATCATACGCAAAGATGGCTATTATACATTTCAGATGGATCATTTCATGTAGCGTCGAAACCGTTATAGTAGAGTAATCGTTTACTTGAGAACAAAATGGGACAAGACAATCACCTTCGCTCGTGAAAATCGGTCTTAAGAGGTTAGTTATCGCGCTTTCAACTATGACCATAATTTCTGGTCGGATCTCGATCACCACGCATCAGTAACATTAACCCAACCCCGAATAAAAGGGTAGCGGAGATCAAATCATTTTCTTCCTGTCTATCCAGTTCCGTCATTTCCGGTCTCGATTTCATTGCATATAGTCGGTGGTAATCTTGACAGATTCCACAACACGTCTGTCACCCCAACTTAGTTTAACAACTTTACTGCATTTCTCTACCATTATTGATACTTGTCAAGATTTTGCTTCCACAAAAAAGCCGAGTTAGTTGCAGTCTAAAAACGTATGCCAGTGAGCAGTTCCCGTCATCGTACTCCGGAAATTCGCTCGAGGATCTACGGTGAAAATTGGCACATAATTAAGAGACTTAGTATGCCTGCAAGCGGCAGTGAATTCTTACTACCACATCATTTGAATCATTAAGAATGGAATGGATGGTCAGTCCATTTAAGAATCATATGTTAGTTTTTTGGAAGTTGTGAATCCTACCAATTATTCCATATTGCGGAGTCAAATCTCCTCGAAATTGTTAACATATCGAACCAGTAAAATAGGGAAAGAAATTTCAGTGGTAATCAAAATGAAGACTTCGAACCGATGAGGAAGCTGGTAAACTCAGAAATCGAACGCCCAAATAGACCGTATTATCGGTGTCGTTGTAGATCATTCAGTTTGTTGTGCTGTGTGGTGAGTTATTAGGAAAGCACTGTGATGAGATTACAAAAGGCGACAGGTAATCAGTTGATTCTGGTTTGTTGTTGGAATACTTTATTTGCTTTCTCGTTTATAGAAACGTTACTGACCACATCCAAATCGAGTTAATAGCTGTTTGGAAGCAGGTAAACAATGTAATGGACAGTGAAATGTCAATTCTGGATGGATAAACTCGTTTTCGTGGCAGTGTGCTCCAGTAACACGTAAGGTCTAATGACGAAGATCTTCGATGATTTTCGGAAGAACACAAATCATTTTTACCTATGGAGACCTGTGAAAAAATTTGTCCCGGAAAAAGAAGACTTTGTCTGAAGCGTCACTGCGACTGCGCCCCTGATACACAAGATGTTATAGGTAATTTTTCTGTCACATTTGATTACAAGGATAGCCCTGGATAATATGTAACAGTCCGTATGTACGTTGTCTCCCGGTAATTCAATATACGTAGGTCAACTTTGAATAAAAAGTGTTCGTTTATTAGGATTCTACACGAGGACTGTAAAACTGCTTTTGGTAATCGATATTAATCGATCTACTTATTTTCGAACCAGGGGTTGATCAACGCCTGGGTTGATTGATTTGTGTCTGATTCACTAACCGGTTCAAGTCATCTAATCTATTGACCTGATATTCATTGCTTGTCAACTGTGGCGTGGGTGTGTGTGGGTGTGTGCGTGCGACAGTGTGCTATAATTTCACTCTAATATTTTTTCTTGTACGCAAACCGGTTGTCCAATCATCTTTATTTACTGCCTGTAAATAGATAAATATCTTGGCTATTGAGCATGAACTTTAAAAAGTCGAGGTACTTCCCTTAGATTCAAAGGAGCCCAGTAAACCTTGCCATGCAGTTCATATATTCTTCACTGAATTCGAATGTATACAATGTAACACCATTTGTTACTTTCATTATCATAAACAAATCCAATTGAAATATTTCCTCACAGACGACTTCTGTTTATTAGAAACAATAAATATCTTTTCTGATTGGAAATCGATCACATTGGTCAAACAAAGTTCGTAAACAATAAGTGAACATGACTGCAAATGAAAATCTAGTAGATACGAGACATCCGATCGCATGGAACACCGCCATTGGGTTTGCTCAGGCTCTTCTCCTAGGCGAAGGCAGCCATCTTCAGCCGAACGATCTGGAAACTATGGAGACTTTGAGAATCAAAATATTGGAAACGGATCACTGAGCCTAATTTTTGTTTATCCCGAGGGTGCATGGTGGTGATCAAGCGGTCATTAGCTTGAACTTGAAAGATGCGTTTGATTTTATCCATCAGCTCTCACTGGCCAATCAGCTAATGTTTTTTTATAGATTCGGTATGTCGTATCACAATGCCACCAAACACAACGGATGCATTCGACAACTTTATCCTTCTTATGGATGGTTACTCGTGTGCACATACAATGTGATAGAATTGGAGAAGAACGAACATTAGCCGCGTACGCTAGATTTTCGTCGATTTGTTGTACTTAAACAACGGACAATGCAAAGCTGAACTTCACCGAACTCTGAAAGAGAACAGTTTGTATTGCATAAGGTGCCCCAGTAAAACAAAGACTTTTCATATGACGTGCAAGGATTGGCCAATCCGAATTTTTCCAATCGTCCACGAGATTCCGTCTGTTTCTACCGTGTAGTGAATGCAAATCAAATAGAATGTTGTTCAGATTTAGTGGATTTCTAAATCACCACGATCAAAGCCAGGTCACATGAAAGGCAGTTCAAATCCAAACTAGTTTTTGCCGATGCTAGGAATATGCCGTGCAAATGCGAAACAAATGATTTGAAAACCATTCGTTCCGGAAATTTTAGTTTATTTAGGCACTTACCTATGAATTTCATCTTCCGCATCTGAACCGAGTGTAGATTTGTGTACATTCTTTTTCACCGCACCAAAGAAACGTGCCAGAATGCTTGCCGATTTCTGATTTCCAAAAAAGAAATACCATTAGTTAACACGTATTTCTCGATACGATAGACGTGACTGCACACAGTTGGGTTGTATTTCAGGACTAACGACTCCATTTAGGACACGCAAACAATTTACCTTGTCAATATTTTATCGATAACAACTCATCGGTTGACAAAGAGACGTTTGTAAACAATAATGAACAGTAATGTGTTTCCGCTGATCTACTCCAAACAGGATGATTTTTCTCAATCAAAACTTATTATTCAGCTATAGTGTGTGCCAAGTGAAAATTATTTCTGATATTTTCCAATTTGAATTGGCACCTTTGGACTATTGATGCTCCGTGAAATAAGCTAAGGCAAGCACGACCTGGTACGAGCATGTCGCACATAAACTAGAAATCGATGTTCGGATGACGAACGACGGAACATGGGTTGCTTGAGAGCCGTCTAACCAGGATTTCTTAGATTTCATGTGGCTTAATTTTTTCTGATGCGTGAAAACATATTTTTATTACATTCGTGAAGAATATGGCTAATTAACACCATGTTTCGGGAGATCACCATTGATGCAGGCAGATTAATTGACGACTTGTTTCATTACTCGCCTGTCTGGAACCTTGAGACTAATTCTATCAGCTAACTACAGTGAAGACAGCTATAGAATCACTAGAATGTAACAGTCGGAAACTCAAATACTGAAAGCAAAATTACTAATCAATTTCGTTATCGTGCTGTCAGTCGTACATAATGCGTTCCAAGAAAATGACGTCAAGTAATCGCTAAACACTATCGTTCGTTTTTCTTCAAATTGTGGTCTTTTGCACAACCGATTACTGTCATTCTCACCGGTCCCTAGTTTGTCCAGTTCGACTTATCACACAGTTTGGTTGGAAAGGCACCCATCGAAGTGAAACCACACATAGTTTGCCATGTCTTTCTAGCGAAGTTGTAAGATAAGTGCCATCCCATTAAATGAGTAGCAAAATCAAACAATTTGTTTGAAGTAAAAACGAGTGCGACCGAAATGCAGATTTTCTAGTCAAATAATAATGTGTCTCGCTTGGACCACTGGTAAGCAGATGCTGCTAAACCATGGAGGGTGGAAATTGTGCAACATTACCGTTCTACTACTACCATCAATAGTACCGTCGGCGTTGTTACTAACCACCACTACCGTGACCATTGCTACTATCACTACTGCTACAATCAACACTGCCATTGTTACCACTACCGCTTTGGCTAACTCTAATATGGCTAGCAATAACATGGCTAGCATTATTTGTAGTAATAATTCTACTACTACTACTAACACAATGCACTCTTTGCCTGCACATACTACTTTTTCTCACCGATTTTTTCTCCTTGCCTCTCGTCGGTGAGTGGTACCTGAAACAGGATAGTGCTTCGAGCGACTTATTTATAAATTCCACTTGTACTCTAAGTTCACGTTTAACGGTAACATTCAAACTTCGTCCTGAAGTACATGCTCGAGTTGTGATGAACACGTTGGCAACTTCGTTAGTTTGTCGGAAAGACTAAACTATTTCTGGAACTAGTAAAACACTGATGGAGCAGAAAAAGACACTTGAAGTTGTTTGAAATCCTCAAAATACGGCGATTTCTGAAATGTATGCAAAGAAGCCACATTTTGTTTGTCGCGGATAACTTTTTCACGGCAGATAGGCCACTCCAATATTACCGCTATCTTATGTGTGAGACCTATTAATTTAATCAAACAGCGGTATGAGAATGTTCCCAATGGAAGTGTCAGGTAAACACTTTGAAGCAGCCATGACAAAACACTTTCCAAGCAACCAGCTAGAAGCATTTCCACTCGACTCTGCTTGAAAATGACCCTCAAAGTGTTAGTCTTCTCCCACCTTGCTTAGTCAATACCCGAAAACTTGTGATCACGATAACAAGTTATCGTACCACCGGAGGAAGTAGTTTTATGTGTTTCAAGTGCGCGGACACTTACAGCTGTGCCTCCTTTTCCTTGGAATGCGCGAGTCGTGCGCCAATTCTCGATGATCAGGAAACTTGCGTAGATTTTCCCAACTGTCATTTTGTGGTAAATTAGTTCTGTGAAAGATTCGTGGAGAGGAGGAAAAACGAAAGGCACTTCGGGAAATCTGAGGACAAACAAATACAAGACACTTGCATAGCTGTGTTTTGGAGTAGAGACGTTTTTGGTTAGTGGACGATACACGTGGGCGTATTTCGTCTTGATCTGAGCTGTGTACTACGAATTCTGTCTACATCTATAGGCAAGCTTTGTTTTCATATTTGAACAGCGAAACACCAATCTTGTTCTGGAGATTTTGATTCTTAGTTCCAAATAAACAGTCTATGACTCACGGCCGAGAGCAGTTAGAAGTGAAAACATTTGGCGGCAGCTTTTTATCTTGCACTGAAACCAAGGCACCGGATCTCAAATTAATCATACAAATGAACAGAAATTTTGGTTAATCATTTAGAAACAGTAAGTTGAAACTAATTTCACTGGTAAATTGGACAAAGCAGTCAGGTTCTACTGGTCGTTTGTTAGGATTTTGTTGGATCTGAGTTTGCTACATACATATTATCGGTATGGGGATAGATTACACCTTCAGCAGCCGTCATTAACTTGATTAAAACGGGCAAAAATGGGTGCTATGTCATGTAGCGCTGATCTACGGATGAATTATACTCAAAGCCTGCGTAGACTGACGGGGACGACGTACAAATCACAGCCATTCATCCCGAGTACGTGGTCTAGTTTGGACGCGATGGATACGGACGACTGATGATGCCTGACACGAATGATTTACGGCCTTGAACGCAGAGACATCTCTTTTCCACTCATTTACATATACAGTACAGGGCAGCGTGTGCAAAGGTGCGTAGCTATCGCTAGTTAGAGGTGAATGAATACAACAAATTTGGTAGCTTGACAACCGAACTTGGTCTCACTTGCAAAAATGAGATAGAGACCTAGAAATTGAGCGCGATAATCCCTATTACATGTTCAGTCACTGGTCAAAAATTTTCGGGTTCATTTTATTTCCACTCCTGTAAGTGAATTTCTTCGCCCACGCATTTGATGCATGTATTCTTTCACACTCATCCATAACTAGCCCCGGGACTATGAAAATACACTCAGTTGCCGAGATACCAAATTTATTGTACTCATTTATTCATAGCTAGTGACGCTGATTTTTACCCGTACTAACCAGTATGATATACGTAAGCGTTTGAATAGACATCTAATAGGTAAACTTTAGTGATGAAATAACTGCACAGTAGTTTTCGGGTTTTAGTTGGCTAGTTAAAGGGTAATACGGCTCAATGAAGCATTTTATTCGACCTTATTCGCATTTACGCGATTAGTACTTAAGCGAATAAACCGCAAAACCGATTCCGAAGTCACACACGCCTTTGGAGGAAGCCAATGGTCACAGACGCCTAACAAGCTGGAAGAAATAGTTCCACCACGATTCCATTTTGTTCAACCCCAGGTTAACTGATAGTCATACATGAGACATTTTCATAATTTCAGTTTAATTAGGAATATTTTGTGGAGGAACGGCAATCACAACAGACAGTTAGATATTGCCAACATACCGGAATCTGGCGGGAGTAGGATGTGGAGCATTTTGCGTCCGCGAACTGGCCACATTTTGCAAATTGTCTCTCGTAATTCATTATCTCTCTGGTCCATGACTTCTGTTGGGCCAGTTTTGATTCCCAGCGATTCTCGAATTAGAGCAAACAACGTGGTTGTGAAATGGACACATCCGTTCTCATCCACTGGCATATTCATCCTGACAAGTTTCTGAAAAATATACACACGTGCATACAGGAAAACAATACATGCATTGGTTGAGGACCTGATTTCATTTACAGTGAGACAAACAGTGCTATCAATGAGCACATAGGTTTTGTGGCGTTTGCAGTTGTTGATGTCCCAAGTGGTCGAAACAACAAGCGAAAAATAGTCCGTTTGCTTTATCATTCTTCACAAATAGATGCCTGGTTCCCTATGATATACTGACCGAAGTGTTGGCGGCACTAGAATGTGTCGCATACGGGTGGATAGACAAAATTTCTTCGGAAGCAGACGACCGGTTTCTTTTCAAGCATGCCCAGCCGGTACTCTCCTGGACACCCGTATGAAAAATATACTGTTGGCAATAAAAGCTCCTACTTTGGGGCCTTATGTTTCCCTTTCTAAGGTCAGCCTTACCTAACGGACGAGAGGTTTGTGAGAATAACCGTGTGATTATTAAATGGAATGCTTATCCATTCACATTCCTAACGGAGTAGCTGAGGTTCCAGTGTTGACTCAAGTTGATTCCATCAGCCAGATTTCCGGCTGACATGAGTAATCAATCCCAGAACGTGGCTAAACCGTGCATTTCCCATTCGTCTGCAACCTGATGCTTGTGTCGAGTAGCATTTACCGCAGTATTTTTATGCCGACTTCAATTTCTATTATAGTTATTAATGTCAGACTCATTGTGATATATTGCACTATATTGTATTGCATTGTATTGTATTGTATTGCATTGTATTGTATTGTATTGTATTGTATTGTATTGTATTGTATTGTGTGGACTTTCCGTCCAAAACATAATGTTGAGCTTCAGTCGAAAAACATGAGGATAAAAAATAAAATAGGAAAAATCTTTACACTTATTACCTTGTAAAAATGTGAAAATACTCATCGAGGAATAATCATAGCAAATTATGAGAGGTCGTTCACGAGTTCGGCTCTGCGTTGGACGTGGATAACGTTTGCTTAATCTTCACGTGGAATGAATCGCGATTTAGCCTTGGTATAAAATCTCATGGGGATTTATAATCAGGAAATGGTGCACACATTTTATTCGACTTGGAAACTCACATTGTTCTCTACTTACTAGTGCGTCGTACACTTTACACACATTCCTTTTATGTGCATGCATATAGTGCTATTGCAACTTGTCTCAAAAGTCTTATCTATGACTCGTCCCGGAATCAGGATAAAAAGGTGTTTTTTGCAACTACGTCGCTCCCCTCCGGAAAGACTTTTGTAGCACTCGATTGCTCAATTTCATCTCCAGAATAAGTGCGATTAATGAGGATTGTCCAAATAGTGATCTACACGAGTTCTAACTCTATCTTCTCGGCGGGTGATTTGAAGTGAGCACTGAACGCAACGCTAAGTGCTCTACAAAGCTTGTTTTCATCTTGCAGTTCGTTATTTCACTGATCGATCTAAACCCTGTCATTTACTAGTGGATGTATTTCACTATTTGTCAAGTCTGACAGGTTTACTGGAAAGCCGTTCAAGGTCAGCTGCTTTATGAAGAAAGTTCTGGGTTGATATGATCTTTACTACATCTGCCAAACCTGGAAGTATTGATTGTCAGTGGATGCAAGACATAGCACCAACGGCTGATAGGCAAAGAGACCGAACTGTGCGATTAACACAATTTCATTCTTTCTGGACTACACAATGTCTCGGACATTCAGGCACATGCCTCTTGAAAAGTCATCCATTATCGATCTACTGTAGTGGAATATTCGAACCAATCACTACTGTAATGAAACCAACGGTGTTTTTGCTATCTTCCTATCTCGAGATTGATTTCCAAAAGTAGCAGTCGCTCGTTTGACAACCGATCCCAACGTAACGGAATTCACCGAACTTTTTGATTTGACAAAAACGAAACGGGGTTGTACCACATTCGCCAGGGGATCTCAGAACCCATTTTCTGGTGAAAAATGCAACTGAATTTGTCGTTACCTAGGAATTCCTTCTTTGGACCTGAGCTTTGAATTATATTCGGTGTATGCTACTGAATCGATACCATGAGTGTTGGTTACCAGCACACTTGCGCAACTGTCATTTAGTTGAAAAATAAACAGATTCAAAGAGGAGGCAAAGAAATCCTCGACTTACGCGATAAGCTAGTCGGCATGGACAATTTTTGCCAAAACCCACAGGCGGCTCCATATTCCGCAACATTTCGTACATGTCTTTATGGTGAATCAGTCCCCTGAAAAAAAGACAGCAAAAAGCTGCTTGAGCACACAGGTATTAGTGTAAAATTTTAATACTTGCGTTACTTATCAAAAGTGGTAGTTACTTTACAAGTCGCACCTTCAAACGTACGAACAAGTGGATTATTCAGGCTTAAAAACAAAGGTAAATTTTCGCTGCTGAAGTTCTTACTGAATAGGTTCCACATCAATTAGACCAATGGCTCCACCTGTGCAAATCGAACGATAAACACATTTAATCGGTCATGCTAGCTGAAACACGGACTCGAAGAAAACGTTGTCCATTCAGCTATGCCTCCTGTTTTCGATTTTGGTGATGTAATGGTTTTGCAAGCCTGACTCAGCCTGGTGTACTTAATTCTCCATGGGCAGCATAACGAGCTATCAAGTCTCTAGCGCTCCAGCTTTTCTCACCAAAGAAACTAATTCAGACATATGTTATCACAGGCTAGTTACTGATGCAAATCCGCAAATCCCTCGATTTTCCAATCCGATTATCTACTGACCAGCCAACTGTCAAGCGGACTAATGGATAATCTCATTCACTAAATGACAACACGTCTTCTCGTTCTATTCATTCCGCCCCCTTACAAATGTGTTTGTAATGACTTGAGAATGTGTGGATTTCACTACACCTCGGGTTCCACTGACAATTAGCGTTCATTTCGGTGCAAAAAGAACGAAAACATTCCACCGGAATTTCAATGCTTACTTGGCCTCCGGGTCGTACTCCGCCCAGACTCGAACAAATTCGTCCAAGTGATGCGGACCCAGAATTGATGAATCCCGTGTCAGATAGTCAAAATTATCCATAATGACCGCCACAAATAGATTGAGCATTAGAAATGAGCATAGAAAATAGAAAGTGATAAAGTATGGATAAGTGAATGTGCTTCCACATGTGTCCCCGGCATTTTCGCATTCTTTACCGGCCGTGCAATCCAGCATAATCTCTTGCCAATTCTCTCCGGTTGCACAACTAAAGTGAAGGGGGGCGATTGGGAGCAAGAAAAAATGAGACAAAATTACCGTAGTGTCACTTTTGTCCGCTTAACAGATTTACTGACTAGACAGTAATAATGTTAATAACAACCACAGCAACGGTACTAATAATAATAATAATAATAATAATAATAATAATAAACGGGAGCGCTTGCTAGTATAAGGGAAGAGAGAAACTGTGAACAGATATGAATTTCAACGTCCGTTGACCTCAAACGGCTTTCGGGCCCGTCCACGTAGACTTCTAAGCGCAACCTCTGCTCTACGGTCTGAGCCCTGGGCCCATGGCGATAGGTATTTTTGGCTGGGAAATAGCTGAATTTTAGATTGACAGTTTGTCTTGAGAAATTCGTTTTCAGTTGATCGAAAGTTCAGCTTACTGTCAATTCTTTCGACAATTTTTTGGGTTTTGATACACGTGTTTAACCACTGGGTAAAATTTAACCCACTTCAAGTTGACGCGCTTGCGGAAAAAGAGGGCTTTTCTGCAATTTACCACTGTAAGCAATTTGTGAGAGGCAATTGTGGTGATTACCTGGTATCAAAGAAATCAGGTTATACTGGCATCCAACGAACAGTACACGTGTAATCTTGAAGATGTAGTTTAGAAAACACTAGTCTTTGTTTATTTGTACTTTTCATCACAACGATAGCAATGAAAATAAACTGAATCTGGATACGCATAAAGTTGAAAATGCCCACTTCCTACGAAACTATCCGATCACTGTCTATTTTGACGTATGCTCTGACTAGTATTTTTGTTTTCTTATCATCTGATCTGGGAAAGCTGTTTTCATCGTCACGTGAATGACTCGATATCGTCTATATTCTTTCGAATGAAGAACAATATAACCCCGTATCAAAACACCATCCCGAGTTTTCAGAAACGATCGGTTTAATGGAAAAAGCATCTGATATGATATCAGAATGTGGAAGGTTGAAAAATCCGAGAGCATCACTGCCGAATTGATAAAGGTCGACAGATGCCTAAGGAAATGTATTCAACTGTACCAGGATGTCTAGAACCAAGCACATTCTGAGGTCAGGAACTGCGGAAGGAAATACTTCAAGAAGCGAAATAAAGTTGCCCATAAAATTGCAAACTCAATCCACTTGACTTCTTATCCACTGAGACTAGTTACAATAACGCTGACAGGATAACCTTTGTTCCAAGCTGGCCAAAGTTCGCCGATTTAGACCTGTAAACATGTGATACTGTTCTGGAGGAAAGATTAAGTTGATGGAAATTAACAAAAAATTAAATTTTGCAAGGTGTTCTGACAAATGCTGCAATGATCGATTAATGGAGGTTACGTTAAAATTAGTTTGGGACAGTTATAATCGCCAACCACGGAATCAAAAAAATACTGGTTAATATCTCAATTTGCATAGGACTCGTACCAATTTGTGAAATCAAATTTATTACGAAAACGAAATACTAGTACGGGGGAGAACATTTAACGCTCTCCCTACACGCTCAATTTCAGTTTGTCCAACCAGGCAAACGTACGCGCTGCTTTCTCTCACCATCGCAAGTCAGGTAACAAGTGCACCGCTATCAATGCTTTGGGCCACATATATGTGAATAGCCATGAAAATTTTGAAAACACAATATGCCAACACTTCCTTAGTTCATCGCATTCATGCATATGTATACATGTATATATTCACCATGAACGAGTACCCGTCAGCGGCATACCATGCCAATATGGGATAATAAGGCAATCAGTAGAGGGTAGATGGAGAAAATCTCGTTAGACAGAGGATCGTTGCATCTGCATTAAAACTAAGAAAAATGACCGCATGCAGACGTATTTCTGCCCTGTATGGAATTATCCCATCTGTTCAGTTACAAGCGAAACTGAAATCTCCAGCTGCACACACGTCACAGACGAGGATTGTGCAAGAATCTACAGATCGGGAATAATGCACGCAATACTCTGATTACACACTGGTTAGTGTGTATCCTACATCCCACTAGAAAATACATGCTACAATGCTTTGCAAAGAGTGCATCCATACTGATGGGTATTCCGGTCCAAAGTTCGTGATTTACCAAAACTGCTTCTTCTCTTGGTTTTAATTAGCTTGCATTATTGTTTCTGCCTTGTACCCGTAATGGTAATATCAAAAGTAGGGTAGATAAATCCGCACAACAGCAGCCAATCATGACAATCATGGTCTTCCCTGGTGGAGAACAGAGAATGCAATCCGCGCCAAGGGTGGTCTACATAAACCGATTCAATGCAGATCGGCGTTGCAACGGTCATCTTCTTTAGGATGCACCTTGTCAGACAGTCATTTGAACAGCCGTTAGAACTAAGTGCGTTACCAAGGTGTGCAGGTGACCCAAGCGGCATTGCTAGCGAAGGCGTGGGTCAATAAGCGTGGGAAAATGAGGGGCATGCCCACAGCGTCTCAGTAACAACCTTCGGACATTCCTACCGTTTACATAATGGAGCCCCGAGTGAACTGCCCTAATCCGACTCATTTTATTTTTTATTAGGCGCAGTTTGCGCATCACATACACACGTCTCGTCAGTTTCTTCTGGTGAGTTGTTTGGAGAATAAATCATGCTTGGGCCTTTCATGTAGCCAAGGTTTTAAAACGTATTACCGTGTTCTTGCTTTAGTATACGAGATGTAGTATAACTGCAGTCTTAGAGTACCGATAAGTCAGCGTTGTATGGTCAATCATGAGCGCAGTTAAAGGGGTCAACTTTGTTGATATGCAGCTGGTTACTAACGGAATCATGTGGGACCAAATGAAATTCCATCTTCCACCCCTATGGTGCATGGAGCTGTTCAGGTATATCGCAAAAACGAGAAAGCTGTCCAAAAGGCCCAAAGAAGATGATTCCTGTTTGCATATGCAAGAAAGGTTACAAAACTATAGTGAGATTTGTCCTTGACCGGTTGGTGAAAATCGGACATGTTGTGGATATTTGATCGGACTTTATATTAACTCACCGAAAGAGCATCAAAAATAGCGACAGTTCGGATGCTGACAACTGCTGAAGGTATAACCACTCGTTTCGTGAGCTCGGCATCATCCACTCAAACATTTCCGCATTTATCCATCTGTGGTCACTATCTAACGAGACTGAGCATGAGTGTGACGGCAAAGCAATGCAGGCCAAACCTGTGTCGCTTAATAAGGTCAATTGTGAATGGACAAACTCACTTCATCGACCCGGCCTGGAGCCCATTACACCCAAGTAACTGATTGAGACCCTCTTAATGCCAACGATTAACCATCCTATTGATATTTTCCTCATGAAGAATCCTCGGCTTTGAAAGTGTGAAACAGTTTGATGGGTAGTATCAGTGGACTTAACAAAATCGGCCTGAAAGCCCTTGCATTCTCCCTTAAATGGTAGGCAACTCGACTATTATCTCTGCCCTCTTTTAAGCACTCCATTCACTTCCAATCACTTATCAAAATAAGTGAATAAAGTGCGGATGGATATAAGGATGGAAAACAGGTAAAGAATGCGAGACACTGTAGAGGATTTGTATCTGTGGGATTCCATTAGATTTTCAGTCTGCAGTGACACGCTCGTATGGGGGAACTTAAAGTATTCTAAATAGCCACGGTCGGTATCTTCCACTATTCTTATTCATGCATCTTTCAATCCTCTACCTCAGACAGTATTAGGCCTCTCGCCATTCTTCCGTTTAAACACATGAAATATGGGAAGTTTTCAAGTGCCAGCCTTCGTCATATGATGATGTGAATGTTGTTTAAAATCAGATGACCTGTCAGACTTAAACGTGCATTACGAACCGTTAACATAAGTTATTATCGAGTAATACGGAGCGATATTACCTAGGGCAAGCTGGCGTATTTTAGTCATAGGTCAGGTTTACGTGAGCAACCTGTTTTGTAAATAGTCGACCTAGAATTTGACGAATTTTCATTACGCTAAGTCACCTGGTTTCCGAGGAATTTCAGAAAGCCCAGACTTGCTGCTACAAAGCATATTGCTTGGTTTCGTTACGATAATTCGGAGTATGATGGATAAAATTGGATAAAAACAGGGAACAAATAACCGAAAACTAGATCAAATGAAACCCAGGAAACAGTGAGAGGATAAACGTTGAAATTAATCCGATTAGCATTTTCCTATGTGTTCTGTTGTGATGGGGTGTGTTGTGGCGTATTGTGAACAACCAAACCTGGCCCCAGTTCACGGTGAGACAGGACAGAGTAACGCCGTCACCCAGTCAACTATTTATTCAGCAAAATTTCAATAATTTCAGAAATTCCGCTTGTTTTTTGCCTCTCGACTATGACATTTGACACTTTGGTACCAATTCTATATTTTCCGTAGGAGTTATGTAGTGACACCACGAGAACTGCGTTGTGCTTTGTTAAGCACGGTATCTGATGTCGATGTGTTTAGTTATACGTGATAATCGAAACCGATCAAACAAGCGGGATTTTCATCCGACATTTTCACGGATCGCAACCCAGATATTTTGCCCCCGATATGTTTTGTTCCGATTTCGAGTTTGCCAACCTTTAAAACAAAGGATGATGAGTACGTGCACGGGGGAAAATTTCATTCTGATTTTCCCGAGAAACTGTTCGTGAAACAAAATATTTTCCGATATCTAATTAGCCAGAAAAATAAGCATACCAGTTAAGTCAAACGAATAAAAGTTAGTTTATTCGTAGAAAACTTCGGCTAATTTTCGACAAATTTAAATCCTGTTTTGATTTATGTCACCGGTTTACAAGGTTTAGGAGATCAACCAATTATTACTCCATAAATTGCCGGAACACCGGTAGAAAACTAGAGGTCCCGTAGCATGCAGTGCCTATCTATGAGATGGGATCACAGTGTCGTGAATGACTTTATGTATTTAAATGTTCTATCACTTGTCAAATCCACCAAACCGGATAGAAGAGTTTTGTGCACAGAATACTTGGTGCATTGTGCTAACATTAATAGCTAAGAAAATTTAAGGTTCTGTATGAACATTCGCTTGTTATTAGAATTTGGTTCGTTCCATGACTAGGGATCCCCGTTAACGTATACTCTGCGCTCTGTAATTCATGGACTCATGTCTTGTTGTTTTATTCTATCACTTTCGCGTTTTTTTGCTTTAAACACGCTATTATTAAAAGGGTGAAATAAATTCTTTCTAAGCTGCATAATAGTACACAATCAAGTTGCTTTTGCAGGATCCCTGCAAGATGGCTGAGGCTCACCTGCTACCTCTGAGACTGTTTTTTGATTTTTGATATTAAGTTACCACTGTAAATTTTAGATAAAAAGACTAAAGAAGAACAAGCGTTCATAGTGTTTCATGGACGGAACCATAAGAACAGACGATGAACAGTCTTAGGATTCGAAGACTGGAAACTAGCGCGCCATAGCTCTGTGAAGTAGAATTTTACATCATATCTTCATACTAATGGCAATCGTAAACTCGGTTTCAAATTGGAAATTCCGTAATTTGCGATCTCAGGGGATAAAAAACAGCTTACTTTACCCCAAAAAATCTAATTGTCTTTGTGGCGCGAATATGTATAAATGAGTCTTCTATCTGCTCGCAAACAAAAAAGACATGCACAACAGATCATCACAGACCTTGGCTGCAAAGGAATAGATTTTGGTTGGTTTGTCGGTTTTGACTGTTCCACTGATCTTGTCGATTCGACTGAACCCTAAACAAGATTACCTGCACAGATTACCTGAATATGTAATTGAGAAAGGGAGTTGATGAACGGTCAAAGCTGAGCAAATTAAAGATGAAATTTTCTGAATCAAGTCCCACCTCAGCTATTAATTTCCCTGTTTGAAAGTATTCAACTGACCACGGTCCATCAGTGAAACTCAAACAGGTGAAATGAGTGAGCTAAAAATGCATTGTTTTATTGGTGTTGGAAACCGATTGTGTTCTAGCACTCGTCATTCAACCTGGATTACGTGAAAACAACTGGAAACGGGTGTATTTTCATGGGTTGGTCGATTCACTTGTGTATCAAGCGCCCACAGTCGGCACCACGGGCCGAAATGGAATCGGTTGTCTCCGTTCTGAGTAACACGGCCTGGCGTTACGATACACGAGGTACTTCAGATGACCGTTTGCGCTCAGATCATTAGCTAAGCTTAACTTCTTTTTTACCCGTTTACGAAGGTCACAGAAACATGCAAGCCCGACGGCGGCCGTGTTCATTTGTTTGTTTTTCATTCCGTCCATGTCCAACTGCATTGCTATAACCCTGAAAAGGATTGTTCATAACGTTCCAGGTGCAGCGTGCGTTAATTAGTGTATGTATAAACAACATCCACACGTAATGGAACGTGCGTTTCGAGAGTATTCTGACACGGTCTCCTGACTTACCGAAACAGCAACAATAGTCCATCACTGAAGGATTTGAAATTGTTATGATTGTTCAACTGTGAGTGTGGATCGGTACGAATATTCCCGAAAACCTGTAAATAGGAAAGTTGAACAAGTAGAAACGATGGTTTATACGAATTCTCTGTGGATACAAGCCGATTTTAGGATAAAACCGAATAGTTAAACTGATACCTGTGTCGTGTGGTGGGTGACTGCGTTCCGTATACCTAGAAAGGTGTCGAATTACAAAATTCCAGAATGGTATTATGTTCAAAACCAATTTGCTTAATGCATGTCAACTTGGTCTGCTGAGTGTTACCCACTTGCCATTCTACGGCTAGATGGTGATTTTGTTTGAAGTGAGGGTACGATCACTTGCTATCAAATATTGGAAGAACGTAAGAAATTCTCATTTGCAATCGCTGTGCTTGACAAGACTGTTCCAAAGGAGAGCCTTATCACCGTAGCCAAACGTTGGTCGGATTTCCACAGTACCACCGCCTTTAGCTTGTGATGTGTGGGTTAACTCGAAAGGTTGACCGGTGGTGAGAATATGGCCGATTAACCCCGGTCTAGACGAAAACTTGGAGTTCCTTTATAAACTCGCCGCTTGCGGGTTTGAGATAATCCAAGGAGTGTTATAAAGGTTGACATCCTCGGTACAAATGGAATCCCGTTTCTAACCGAAAGACGGATACGGGCGGTAACGGACTGCGTTGAATACTAAGTCCGTTACTGAATAGCTTTTTTTCTTACCCTCAATTGTGTTATAAAAATGGAAACATTTAAAATCAAACAATGTTATCTATGAATTCATACGGTTTATCGATTTATTTAGGAATGACGGAAATAACTTGAAGGACAGCAAAATCAATCCAGCAAAGTAATTGCAATTAATTGGGTTATGCGTGTGAACTTTAAACATGAAGCAGTTTCTGGTGAAAACTTGACTTGGTGGGAAGCATTTGACTGGAGTTAAAAGGACATATTCGGCATCTCCCATAGGAGCTGCCCAGCGCTGTTGGCTGACATTGGGGACAACAACACACGTGTCATCCATTTGGAAAGCCCGCGTTCAAACCCTGGGTGTGGTGGAGGATATGCACTACTAATGGGCTCTGATGAAAGCAAAACTCGACTCTGGTTTGTCTCGAATGGCCCGAGGTCTATGCATGAATGTTGCGCCCGAGAGGCTGCCGGTTAAGGATAACAAGAATGAAAAAAAAGTTCTGATGGCGATCATTAATTCTGCTGAACTGGGTTGCAACAATACCGCTTTTAATAACCCAGACCCCGACCAGACGCTACTGCCTTCCCATTGATGTCAGTGGTTTCGTCGTTTGCTTATTGTCAGGTTACCACTCGTAATGTTAAAACATGTTGTAGTAGACATAGCCAGTCATTCGTGGCCATGGTTAGAAACTACAGTGCTCATCCTTGTGTTCGACAGGCCAACTGCCGTGTATGCTTTGTGATCTAGCACCTGGCTCACATGTCACATTAGAATAAAGTGGAAGAGATGTGAAATGAAGTCCTTATCGGGAAACAACAATGTCAGAGTTCTAAACAGGGTCCAGTTGTTATGAGCGCACTACTGGGAAGCACAATACAACCATTCACCGAGCGGGCCGCCCACTAAATGAATAACATGATCGATAAGCATAAGGCGATAAACCAGCAATTCATCACGTGACAAGTAGCCGGACCATTGGTAAGCTTAAGCAGCCTGTGTGGGGCCTGGGTGTGCATGTGCATGATATGCAGCTGACCATCCGTTGACCTCCGTCGGGCGGAAAAACTGATTCATATGATTTTCTATGTGGATCGATAGAATGTCTTCCGATAGGAGTCCGTGGTCCCATTGAGTATTTCCGTTCACTTGTACATATGAACGTTGGTTGCTCGGGTGACGTTTTCTCTCAGTCACCGGCAATGCAAAAGTGTGTAGGGGCATTTCTAATGAGTACTCTGTTTCGTTCTTCTGATCTGAGACCGCTGCATCGTAACGTGTTTTGATGTGACTGATGTATCGATTGACTATGCGGCTGCCCTGCCAGACGCTGTAGATAACGTTGCTCGAGCGGACAATAATCACATCTGGTGTTCACTCTTTAGTGGAAGGACGAAAATCACGGACATGATCTTCATTACCCTCATCAAAATAACGTAGCTTTGCCCTTCGATGTTTGTTGAAGCGCTCAACCATTTTATCATTCCGAATAACTGGTACGACTGTGGGGTACGTGACACCTAACTGTATTTGCATGCATCTGTCAAGGAAGACCTCTGCCGCTAATGTGTTGTTTGGGATAGCAGTGTTAGGGGTTGAACGATATCCCATAAAAATTCGGACGAACGATTTTAGTATGTTTCCTTCTTGAAGCTTTGTGCAGACTCTAATGTGTCCACAAAACGTTCTGCTGAACCATTTGATTGTGGTTGATAAACTGGACTTCGTATAGGCTGGATTCTAATAGATTTAACAGAAACTAGTGAACTCAGTGGCAGTGAACTGCGAGTCACTATCTGTTACCAGCGTTTCAGGAATCGCAAATTATGCTATTAGCCGCTGCTATGGTTCTGGATGACATAATGCTTTTCCGCGGGAAATAAATCTAGCCATTTTGAGCAGATATTGACTATTAAGATAAAATAATGTTGACTTTCTGGACCTGCGAAGTCGATATGGACTCGCTTCCATAATCCTTTTGGAATGGGTCACGTGCTCCGCGGAACCGCGGTGGGTATCCTGGCACCAAGTGAGTACTCTTCGAAACACTTCACGTATTCTTCGATGTGCTTGCCAATACCGGGCCAATACGCATAGCTTTGAGCTAGTGTTTTCCTGTGCGCGATACCTGGATGGCCAGTATGTAACTCCTCCAGCACTCTGAATCGTGGCGACCTCGGGATCACGATGAGCTCAGACAGCATTAGGCCGTCATCCAAAATAGTGAGGACATCCGTTCGGTGGTAAAACCGCATATGACAATCATCGGTGAGGGCTCGTGACCGGCCGGCTTGTGAAAAATGGATTATGAGTTGAAGCCCATGACCTAGTTTGATTTTTTTCTGTATCGTGCCAAAGGTCACCAGCGAATTCCGCACTGACTTATTGGAAACCCATTTTACCTCAGAATCTTTCTCGACTGAAGATTTGACCACATCCTCATCAGATTGACTGGTAGGGTTTCGTCTTATCAGCCGGGATGATGCGTCTGTTTACCCAAAACTCTCTGTACGCGCGTGCTTGATTTCAAAATCGTACCCAAGTAATACTAACGTTGCAAGCCTTTTGCGGTATGAATAGGAACGACTATTTTTGCGCCGTAGATGGTTAATATTGGCTCAGGATCGGTGCACAACGCAAACCTTCTACCACGAATCATTCTGTGGAATTTACTGACTACAAATACTGAAGACAAAACTTCTTTTTCTCTCCGACTCTAGATTCTTTCCGTTTTTGTAACTGTCTGGAGAGCGTGAGACACTGCTTTGTGTAAAGCTTCTGGGAACTTAGAAAACAGCGCTGCTCCAATGCCATGTTCAGGGGCATCTGCAGCTACGATTACAGGTGAGCTATCATCACAATGGACATCAATACCCGCTTTAAGTAGTCAAACGACGATTGACATTCTTTCTACCCATGCCATTTGGAATCTAGCTTCAGTAACTCATTTGTTAGGCCCTTAATTTATGCATATTTGGGATGAAATAGTTGTAGTAATTTATAAGACTAAGGAATGATTGCAACTCTGTTTTGTTTGTCGTTGGTGGCATTTGTTTCCTGGCAGCCACCTTGGACGGAATTGAACGACGTCCGAATCCAAGACACTGTAGTCCCGTGAGGAAAAAAGGAACGCATAATGATGCGTAATGTGAAAACAGTCAACATTTCACCTAGATTTTGCACAAGATCTGCCCCAGTTTTGCACAAGATCACAATATCATCCATGTAGACCATCGCAATTATCTGATGGAATATGTTCCGTGTACCTTTTGTTCCGAATGGGAATTTGTTTTATTGGTATAGTCCGCGATGACTATTGATGATTGGTAGTTCACTGTTGGACTGATTTACTTCAATCAGGCAATCAATATTTGACAGAACAACTTTTGAAAATATTTCTCCTCCATCTAATTTAGAAAACAAATAATCTAGAGTTGCCAGTGGATAGTTAGTGCATTTCCAAGCAAGCATGAAGTCCAGCGGAAAAATCGGCACATGAGGTGACGGAACTATTCGCATTCTTGACTGCCACGATGGGTGCTGTCCATGCTGAATGATTAACAGGCCTTACTGTTCCCTTATTATTCCTCGTCTATAGATTTCAGAGCACCATATGGCATGGGGACCGGTTTAGCACCTGACTTTGGGCAAAAGGTGGCTTTAGCTTTGGCGCACAACACCAGACCTGACTGGAATATTTCACCATGTCTTGCCTGAATATCATCACCGGTGTAGTTTGATATGTTAGCTACGTTTGTAAAATCATGCAATTCTGATAAATTCGGGGAAGACATTGTAGTTGGAGTATTGGTGTTACAGATTGAACTATTGGCCACATACTGTGAGGGAACGGTATTGTAATTGGCTTTGCGCCTGAGTCTGATTAATTATCGGTGGTTGCGTGATGCTGAACCGTGCCAGACAATACATGGGTGTGGATATAACCCGATCTTGCCAGACAGCGAGCAAGAGCAGAACGCAAGATCAGAGTGAGGCCGCGTCATTCCATCGGCTATCAGCGGGCGGCCAACATAATGGCGTGATAGGAGGGCAAGAGTATAGATATGCAAACCGAGGACGCCATATCGTGAGCTGAGCTAATCAGTCAAGATGAGCGGTTCGGATTCGACGAAAAACGGCATGAACTAAATCGCAGGAAATACATCTAACCAATTGGACCAATCGAAGCGCAACCCGGACAACCGATAAAATGATGGCAGCCTTACAGGAGCAATAATGCAGGCAAAGCAACCTATAAATATCTGATGATCTTAATGAATGATAAGTATTGTGTGCCAATTGACTTTGGTTATTTTCACTCGGGCTAATGGGAAAGGAAGCCAACGATCTAGAGATAGGATCAGCCTAATGAAGAGCAATAATCGAAACAAAGGAACGCCGATACTCGACACATACCATAGTTCAAGCTCATCGACCCAATCAACACCAAGAAGATTTAATTTGTCTGAGGAGGATAGATAGCAAGTTGCCGTGCAAATGGTGAGTACCAAAACAGAAATTGCTCTCTTGCTGTTCAACAAAAGATATTTGTTGTCCAGCAGCGTTTCAAGCACCACGGTCCGTGAGTTTATATACGAGTTGTCCGATGGTAATCAACATAGTGTGAGAAATGATTGTTATATTTGATACTATATCCAACTGGAGAGTTATTTGACAGCTACCTACAGTCAAAGTTACGTATTTCCGTATATGATTGAGTGAAGGACTTATGGTTGCAAATACTACATTTGACTGATGTCTAACACGCGGGGGGACGCAGATTTGTCGAAAAATCTTCCGTTGGCGTCTTTGTGACCCATGACTTAAATGGAACCAGTAGTCAAAACCTCGCGCAAAATATCATGGACCACAGTTGCAATATGCAGAATGTGATCATTGTGATTATGTCGGTTCACGTAATTCATGTAGCTGAGAGACTGGGTTCCGCATTATTTTCTCCGCTAAGTCATTTTCATTAATTGCAGGATGTTGGATTATTTTCAATTAATGTTTTAAGCTCATGAATATGAAATACTCTGCCATTAACTCCATCACAGAGTACCGTTCTGTGGAATCCCGCTTTGTTAGAAACCCCTTAAAGATGCCAGCATCGTCCGGATGTGTCAACACGGATACAAAAATCCAACATTTTAGACTGATCATCCGTGATTCATTTAAGTTGAAAAGGTTCATACTTCTTTTTGAAACGGCCAGCAATGGACGCAATTCCCTCGGTTGGTTGTCTGACTATTTCGAGACAATTACATCTTATGTTGAAAAGGAATGTTCTTTCTCCAAAGATTGGAGTCAGTTTGGACACTGTTTCTTTTAGTGTAAATCCCGGGGAATGATGCGGCAAAACAAAAATGAAATATTGTAAATGTTCTGATTGTCCCAAATTCTGCGTAGTCGAACAGACTTTGGACTGTTTCATCCACCACAAAGATATCTCGATATCGTTTGAACCATACTGTGAAAGTGCTCCCATTTTCTGCTGCGTACTTAGATTCCTGCACGCTGACAGCCAGCGATTGTTTCAACTGGGCATTGTTCGCAACATTCCCAGAAGTGAGGCATACTGGTAATAGTCCAATCAACTTTTTCTCGTTCTTTTTGTTCCCAATGTTGATTCTGTCAAATTCTGATGAGTTCGGACTGATGCTCAGTTTCTCGTCATCAAATAACTGTTATGAACCCATTGCTGGGAGGCACAGTATAACTGTTCACTGAGTGGTTCGCCTACTGGATGAATGATATCGAGCGGCAGTGATCGCGAAGCGTTAATTGATAAGCCAGCAGGCGTTCATCACGTGACAAGGAGCCGGACAACTAGTATGCTTAATCAGCGTGTGGGGGGCATGCGTGTGCGCTGTTCACCTGTGTGTACACACATGTAATGTATCTGACCGTCCGTTCACCATTATCAACCCTAGAGTGAAGATCTGCCTGCCACAGGTTCATTACTGTGAACGGAATATGGTTTTGCAGCTCAAAAGTTGGCGAACTTTGGTGGCCAACCGCGAACTCGTTTTTCAGGAACTCGATTCACGTTCGTCAGTCTAGGGTTGGAACTTTCGTTGGTTTAAAGCAGATGTGCAATGCACGTGAAAACTTTCGAACTCAAGGCAAAAGGTTTGTCGTTTGTCAGTGTCCTCAGGTGTCGATTGGGGCTACCGCATGCTGATCACGCCCGCGGTATCCAATAGGCCGGATTGTGTGCTGGGCCCTTCTGTCCCCATCTGGCCATCTATTTGGTCCTGGGTTTTGGTGTTGAATCATGTGCGCAGACCAACGTCTGTTATCCAGTGGTTGTAGTGTAAACGACTGTACAAAACCATTAGTTTATAGGTTAGATGTCGCGTTAAGCTCCGCGTCCCTGCTGTGCGCGTTTTGTTGGCCGTCTCTTGTACAGGGGTGGGAAACAGATCCCTCGTTCACACATACACACATGCACGTTAGCGCACAATGCAGTGACATGTGGCCCATCCTAGCCAGACCTGTTGTGTGGAGCTGTCGGTAGGCCGGACGACTTTGCGACTGAATCACATGCAAAGAGGTGGCTGCTGGTTTGGTGAACAGTGCTAATTCTATGGCCACGCGGCACTTCCTACCAATGGATGATTACTTGATTCACGTTTTAGTTGCCGTGTCCGCTGCCCGCGCATTGCTCCCAGTTGTTTACTGAGTCAAGTGAAACAAGGTTATTGAACATACGTCTGTGTAGTCCACGTGTTTCGTCCCGTTGCGTGCGTACTACGGAAACAACAATCACAGACTGTTGCACTAGGGCTGGCGCCTTTGAAGCTCGTAGACTCGTAGTGGAACAAGATTTGGAGAAACCCTGTGGCCAAACAGAAGCACTTCGCTTGTTAAATGACATTTTGCATTCAGTTATCATCAGCAAAATAAATCATCCAGAATAAGCGTACTCACTTGCATGCCAATTATACAATAGATGAAGAACAACATGGCGATCAGAAGACAAACATAAGGCAATGCTTTGATTGATTGGATAAATGTCCAGAAAATTATCCGAATGCTGTAGCCCTGACGAAGCAGTTTGATGAGACGAGCGGCTCGGAAAAGCCGAAGGAACCCCAAGCTGAGAAAGGCAGATTCCTGGTATTGAGGAACAAGAGAAAAACGAGACAGAAACACATTTCAAAAGGCACCTGAAGAATATTCAAACTAACTTGTCCATAAAAGTATTATGAACCGGTGGTGTTCCTTTTTTGATTCTTTTCTCAAGCAAACTCTCAGATATAGAATAAACAGTATGAACATGATAGCATTATCTTTGTCGTTAGAATCACTTAATGAGCAAGGAAGTTGGCTGATGCCATCTGCTTAGGGAGGCTATAATTCGAGCCGCCAGGAGCGAGTGAACAAAAATTAAGTCAGCTGATCTTGACAAGTTTCTTTTATTCCTCTCTTTTTACTCCCTTTAATAATGAAATAACAATGTACATTATTTTTCAGAAGGGGGCTGTGGCCAGCAGAGGATTGTCAAGTGTGAAAGTTGACCGGCGGTGGGAGGATTCGAATCCGCGATACTCATGGCCTTAGCCGCTCATCTGTCTGTTATTGATGCTTGCAATTATCCCACCCTTAAAATCTATCGAAAATCACCTGTGGTGCCTTTGATGACAAGCCTGTTTGTGATCTGGTACACCAACTTCTATCATGGATATTTGAAAAAATGTTTAGTCGAAGCATTTGATCTGTTCATTGTTTGGTTTGGTCACAATTCTTGGCTTTACCCGTAGTTAAGCATTAGTGCTCTAACCGGGATCCTTACTTTCATGTTAACAGACCAAGTGGGGAACAATGCGCTTCGCTTTGTTTCGTGTTGTGATTACTTCACCAACCCTTGCCATAAACCTTCAGTTAAAACTCCTAATTCATTAACCAAAGTCAATGGTAATTGTTTAATCTCACCCCACGGTGGTTCAGGCACCACATAATCATTTAGTCCTGATCAATGATCTTGATGCATATGGCTCTGTTCGCGTAATCTTTTCTTTTTTATCTTTTACTTCCTTTATTAATGGAATAGCGATGTGCATCATTTTCAGGAAGGCGGCCGCGGCCAACAGCGGAATGCCAAGTGGGGAAGTTGACCGTCGGTGGAGGGATTCGAACCCGCGACCTCCACGTCCGAACACCACGATCTGGCCCACTTGGCCACCGCTAGCACATCGGAGGTACTGAGAAATTCTTATGTCAAAAAGGTTTAATACTTTGGATATCCAGCCGTCAACAACACTAGCGTTAACTTAACCATGAAATGTGAGCCGAATCTTTTCCCTGAAGAAATGTGAACAGGTCGGTAGTTACCTTTATAATCTTTCAATATCCCCTAGTAACTGCTTTCCGCATGTGCAACCACATGTGAAGGTGTTACCCTGACATTTATTTGCAGAAAATAAAATTAATTACCAATCTTTCATGGTGTGAAATGCCGATTTTTACCTGTCCGGTCTATGTACTCCGTGTTGAAGGGTTAGTACTCCCATAGAGTTTACCCCTGGTTACACTTTGTGTAATGTGCAACAGACATTTTACTTTGCATCAATAGTCTTGTAAAACTCCTAATGAAGAAAATGTCCCTGATGCAGCTACTAATAAGAGGTCATCACGAAAAAAGAAAAATATGAAGGCTGCAGAAGTACTCTGCTAATGCTAATGAAGCAAGCAGACAACGAATGAGGTACCTTTTCAACCTAGAACATTGGCATACGTTTTGGGAATTGTTCCCACGGAATCATGACCCAACTCATTATCTATTGAGAGACACGTGATCCTCTGAGTGATTACTTGTTCATCCTTTAATCCATGTATTCACTGGTTTCGGTGCAGTCTTCGGAAGGAATAATTCAAATGGTCTCCCTTCGGTTGATGCTTGACAATGCCAAGGTCAAAATATGCCGTAGGATGAGTAGAAAATATCAAACGGCTTGTGAATTGTGATGGGAATACAATTTTCTTAATTCCAGCGACAATAAGTTAACTTTTCGGTCTACCGGTAACCATCGTCAAGAGGGTTTTGCAATAGAAAAAATCACTTCGTACCACACTGTCATTGTATCCGAAAATATTTTCCAGTTGGCCATAGCAAGAAGTTAGTTCTGGTGGTTTAGCGCCCTTTTACCAACCTCAGTGTTATTGGAAATATGTGGTTCTATGACCAACAGTATGTAGCCGAACACTGGTTAAATTCCAATGCAGGGACATTTTGGTTGGCCCAAATGTCAGCGAATCGGTTCACAATATCGGTAATGGCTTTTATTCTACAATAAGGAGGTTGAGACTTTTGGTGACAGTGTGCCAACAAAGCGCGGGAAGATTCTGGGGACGAAAGGGTCTCTTCATCCACTGTTCGTTTGTTTCGATCGAATAGAGAGCCAAAGATTTTTATTATCTACTTCCCTCATATTTACGTTATAGTAACTACTTCAGCAATAACCAGGCCGTTGCTGACACTTAAAAAGGTCTCTTTACACTCCCCGCCGAAGGCAGAATCTAGAGTAGAGGAGTGCCAATCTCTCGGTCTTTGTCACAAAATGCCGCAGTAAATTATTCGTTCAAGACTATACACGGACAATGTACATATGTATATAACATTTAAGCTGTCGGTTCTGGCCAATTGTCGATTGTGCAGAAAAAATGTCATTGAATATTCTATTTTTGAACATGAAAATTTGACCCATAGATCTTTTGAGACACTGTTGATTGAACTGGGTTTAACACCATTAAATTCTGTTGTTCCCCCTATATTAGCTCAAAGCCATACCTGTTGGCGATAGCGTGTAAATTGACCAATTACGTGTTTTGAATATCACCAAATTAAAACAGTCTAGGAGTGTTTGTTTGCGTTGTTCCATCGCTTGACCTATTGAAACCCTTCTTGTTTTTATTCGCCTTCAATGTTCAGGCTGATGGTTGCCGATTCTCCCTGCCGTGTAGTTCACCCTGACGTCTTTGAAGCATACCTCTTCCAGTAAACCCGTGCAAAGTTCCTGAATTAAAAAATCTATTGGAAGTGGGAATATTATGCTCACAGTTGATACAAGTACGTCCTCACATTAATACCATCAGATCACTTATCCTGCAACATGCGACAAAACCAGACCGAGCAATCGTATATCCCACGCGGATCACATTTTCCCCACTTTGCACTCAGGTGTTCAGCCCCGATTCCCAAAGGGATAACCAGCTGTTGATCCCGGAACATTTCGATTTTTAGGTCTGGTTCGTTGAAAGCGTTTTGGCTAATGGACTATCAGGTTTTGGTTGAGGCTTGGCAGAAAAAATTATAGGAAATCCTTTTGGCGCAAACAAGGGTACATGAAAAACGGACTATTTCGTGTTTTCGTACAAGTGGGCCACACTTGATAGTCGCTACTTTTCCAACGCCACCATTCTCATTTGGCAGCCAGCTGCCCGATTTGTTTGAACGTCATCATTCCGGTAGCAACGTTCTAATAATGGCGAAAGCGACGTCCATTTTGATTGAGAGGGGAGTATCAACGTTTACGTCAACTGTGGCTCTGTTGGTTTAGGCCGGTAAAACCGTTGATCTAGGGGCATGCACGAGTATTTATAAGGGGCCGTAGCTACGTAAACAGTCTTCTACGTGTATCCTATTCACCAGATCGCATGACTATTGACCTCACGATCCCGGGGCTTTCCTATTGAGAAGTAAAGAGAGCGCCAAGATAAACTGAAATGGTTTGAGTCGAAAACTTATTCATACCCCTATGCAAATAAGCACAGAGGCTGATTTTGCTTGCTTTCAGTTAGGATTGAGTCATCATGGGGAAACTGATCGAGGGCCAAATGAACCTGAAAACGAGCGCTTTAAGTTTTGGTCGGGCCCCAAACTACGACGCCAATTTTTGCTTGGTTAGACAAATGAGCTAGGCTGAACCGTGCCCATTACATCCACTCGCAGGACTACTCTGATGACGGACTCAAGCCTTCTTCCTACGGCGTTAACAACTCGATTTGGCTGAGGGCCTACATTGACGGGCCCGTGAATTGTCGTGGTAGTTACTGTCCAGCCCAAGTTTTCGTTTTGCTCCATTTTCGGACCGTTTTAGTTAACTCGACCTACCATGTAGAAATAAGCATGCCCAAGGGGCTAGCTGTGAGTCGGGCCTAAGACATTAGGCTATTGGTTTGATCCGAGTCTGATATGGCAGCTGGAAATGCTCGAACAGTTTCTGCCATGCCAAAGGTCAGGCCCGAGGAGACGGATGCATGTCACTTTCGCACAGGCAAGGAGGTGTAGGCCACGATCCAAAACTGTCGACTCCGTACCAGCGTGGTGATCATGTCGGGTTGCCCAACCGACCTACTTGAACCTTCCTGCGGTGATTTTCATTCTGCTGGGAGAGTTGCCCCGTCGTTTCGACAACGTATCTCGTGCCGGGAATATCCACACACCCAAATGAGTAGAAAATTGTAAACTAAGGTGATATTTCCACATTGGATGCCTAGGTAGATAGTCATTAGTGTATAAACAGACTAAACGGTCGATGTTTAGTGGTCACTTTAGGGCCATTAATGAATTCTGCTAGTGCAGCCGGATTTGGTGTGGCTTCCAAACAATACTGGAACAAATGATCTCTGATGGACATCGTGCGCAGATACTAATAAAACCCTGGCTAGCTTATATTATCATCACGAGCTAAGTTATCAGTCGAATAATCACACAGATTAATTGAGAGAAACTAGCTCAACAAGAACTTGTTTTCATGAAATAATTCACCATGTGATATCATCGCTCAATTCACCATAAAGAAACCATGGAAGCACTGTACACCTGTTTCATCCTTGTTAAGAATCATCAGCAGTGTATATCCACCGCGCCCGAACTGGGACGCGAACCCGGGACGAACGATTCTGAGTCGAACGCCTTAGCCATTACGCTACCGGGCAGGCTGTGAACGGTTTGTTGAACTTCACCACGTGATGATGTTGCACCTATCCGTCACTGATTTGCACAGTTACTGTCCGCTAGCTCACACCGATCGACCCCTACGGATAGATGACTTCTCTGCAGGTAGCCTAAGTACGACGAAGGCTTTGGATGACCTACAGAGCTTGATTACTTGGTACGTTCAGAGCCTGCCCGGTAGCGTAATGGCTAAGGCGTTCGACTCAGAATCGTTCGTCCCGGGTTCGCGTCCCAGTTCGGGCGCGGTGGATATACACTGCTGATGATTCTTAACAAGGATGAAACAGGTGTACAGTGCTTCCATGGTTTCTTTATTGTGAGTTGGGCGGTGATATCACATGGTGAATTATTTCATGTAAACATTCAATCTCCTACTACTAAAATGTACCAAGAACTTCTTGTGTTAGACTGAAATTTCTGACTAGGCCAAATGGCCAAAAGCGGAATCTCCCACCGACAAACGGGAAGAAATTTGTTCACAGATCTTCACGACATTCGTTTCAAATCAAGCACTAATTCCATCTAGCATAGTTACTGTTTAGTTGGTTAGTTGCCTACTCGTTCTCTAGTTTAGAAACAGAAGTTCTATTCGTCGAAAGTACCTCTTGCTGACCCGGCTGGTTTCCGATCGGTTGATATGTGATTAGGTCTTCAGGATTCCGGTAAGTATGCTGCATCAATCGCTAAGTTTGGGTGATGTTTTCGATGGTCATTTACTGGTATTAATACAACCACTATCGCTACTGCTACTGCTATTCCTATTACCAGTACTATCACTACTGCTACTAATACTAATTGACGAAGCACACATTCTGACTTCCCCTAGTGAGCTTCTGTTGGAACATGAAACTAACATTGTAATAAATTTTGGGCTATTTACTCTGTTAACTTTAAGGCAGAGTGAGAAATCAAATGGCAGATTTGATGTATTGCTCTAGATGAACACGAGATTGTTAATATCGGAATTGGTTGGCATAAATTATCGAAACCGCAAACCAACGGTACCTGCAGTTCCGACACAAGCACATCCGTTATGCTGCCAATCACTGTGATAAAATCGAATATATTCCACCGATCACGGAAGTAATTCTGCACGGGAAAAGGAATCGCAGAACGACGGATATCATTAATTATTCGGATTGAAACCGTATGAACAAAGCATGAATGGGGAATTATGCTACGGAACCATGCTATCATCGTGGAATCTAGATTCGAAAGAATTACATACATGTATACATTCGATTGGAGCTTCAACATACCCGGATCGACGTGTGTAAGGAAAGCAATTTTTACAGAGATAGCCAATAGAGGGAGAAGAAAACAAAACTTACTTTTGGTCCGAAAGCCATGATTTTCAGCATACATTCGATAGAAAACATTACAGTGAAGGCGGAATTGAAATAGAGTAGTGTATTACAATAGTTGTGATAAGCCTGTTGATCCGTGTCCACAGAGACAGTCATGAAAGACTTTTGCTCTTGACGATGATACTGGGTGGTGCCGGATAGGTGGGCCGCATGCGATAGGGTGGGGTCGATTGAAAGGGGTTGGGAAAAAATGAATAGAATACCGAATTAAATTTACCAACTTATTCAACTAAAGCAAATGTCTAACAGAATTTGTACGGCTTTAGCAAAGCTATATGTTCCCTTTGAATATTGCGCTTTTCATTCTGTCCCATTTCCTGTAACGTTTCATTTTTTTCTATTTTACGTCCGTTCCCATTTCTATATGTTCTTGTGTTTCAGGTCTTATTTCCTTCTCTATCTAAAACGGATAGGCTCAGTTGCGGGAAAATGTTGGTCGCATTCAGGAAGCTAGTTTTCAAATGCAAAAGATATCATTCCCAGGGCATGATATTTCCCATGTTACACGGTTGCTGTTTCCTGATTGGTAAAATAAAAAACCCAGGCAACAAATAAATTCTTCAAAACAAATAAAAACATGTCTTTGATTAGCTATTTACTTCGTTGATTCCGTGAGAAACTGGCTACATTGCGCAATACACACGAGATGGTGAGGATGCAGTTTATTCACGCTGTGCGTACAAACCAATCAAACTTTCCAATGTAATTTTGTTCATTTCAGTCTGTCATACACCTGTACACTCGACAAATACTCGGCCAGTCAACTGATCTATGAATCAAACACGAACACGGGCATGTTAATGATCATGTTTTTTAATAGTGTTTGTTTTACCCGTTCCGTTGGACAAACTTGTGGCTTTCTTTTAACTGTATTAACCAAATTATTGTATGCATACTCTACAATCCAAGTAGAAACATGGTTTTAGGTTACGTGAAATATCTTTTCATAGAATTAAACATCCGGTAAGCTGGACAGTTTGCACCTGGACGAAATAGAAGGAGGTCGTTGCTATTGGATCCAACAAGCCGTATGTGGTCACACAATCCACGTCATACTGATAACAATAAAATCGAATCAACCTTAGTGCAGTTGAACAGTCGCGAAAGTGTACGAGTTTACCTGAGTCATCGAATCTATCCTCGGTTTATCGATGATCTTCAATGTCATACCAATGATTTCACTTTCATTATCCACATCTACCTTTTTTATCAAACGTTAATGGTTTAATAATTAGAGTAAGTTGGAGTTTTTATCATTTTAATTCTGTTTCTCAGACTCATCGTTCTTTGTTTCTTCCACTCATGATTTACTCCGCACGGGTTATATGTGCCCAGTAGAAATCTGTCTCCCGTTGGCTATCGACATCCACAAGACAGTAACCTAGTTTGTTTGAGTCTACATACGCATACACAATACTTGAGC
This sequence comes from Fasciolopsis buskii, assembly GCA_008360955.1. Classification (NCBI taxonomy): domain Eukaryota; kingdom Metazoa; phylum Platyhelminthes; class Trematoda; order Plagiorchiida; family Fasciolidae; genus Fasciolopsis; species Fasciolopsis buskii. Next base: position 49,131 of record LUCM01004278.1, on the reverse strand, counting down.
ACGGGACCTCTCCCACCCGTATTTCCAAACCTTTAAGGTGTTTTTGTTCTCTCTACTGCCCCATCGTTCCTGCCATATCAACCGTGGTACTCGCACCATCGACGGACATGTACACAATCACACCATTTACGCAAACGTTTATTCGGATTTGTTCATGCTTGTTTTTCTTTTTCTCTACTCGTTCACCGATCTTATTGCTCGTACTAACACACATGTAGGCCGCCGTTTGACCTGATTCAGATTCTATTTTCTCCGTTTATCCTCTTAGTAGGGACCCCTCGAGAGTAATCATTGCTAACATATATATATAGATGTATCTTTGTTAGTGTTTCTAATTTGTGTTTGCTCAGCTCTCCTATCTGAGTAGCGCCTCTCTTGGCAGCTTCGTGTCATTGCATCCATTTTTGACTGGTTCGGTTAACATCGTTCATTCACATATTTGAAATAGCACTGGGTTATTCCTTTTGATGGACCACGAATTGAAGGTGCATTTGACAGAGCTAAATACTGTCTTTTCCCTATAGGCATTTGTATTTGAACTGCCTTGACGACTGTCTTGACCGCGAGACCCATGAGTCAAGATTCGTAAAGTTTCTTTTCTTTCATTAATTGGTTTGCTTCAGACGTTTGAAAAATCCCACAGAACGCGGTAAATGATTCTAATCAATAGTACCGCATCTCCAGACCCTCTTGGTTTCCATTGCAATGGATTGGAGGCTGTAGACGTTCTTCGACGAGAAGGCAATCCATTTATTCTACAGAAAAACAGTTACCAATTAGAATATTAAATTAGCCGTATGCGTTGCGTTTCCTGATGAGTATTTGGCCGGAGAAAGCACCAGTCACTGTCCTGTCGCAGAGATGGTTTCACTAAATTGCGTATCTCTGTAGGCGCTGGGTCAGGAGGTGCTAAGGCGATTGTCCGGGTTAACTGACCAGTTACAATCTGAGGAGAGAGTTTGCTGAACTGTAATTCCGCATTAGCCAAGCATTAGCCACCATACTATGGTCATTGACGATTCCGCTGAACGAATCCACCAGCCCTCCAGAAAATATAACTTCAGTTCCCATACAGTACTATGACGTTGTATGTCGTACTTTTTATCAACAGTAATCAACAAGATAAATTATTTCGAAAATCTACCTTTATTCCGACTGCTGGTTAGTTTCAAGGCAACAGACAAACCATGGATTACAATGGCTGACAGAATCGAAGATGGAGTATGAAATAGCTAACGTGTGTGATGCAAACGTTACGTAGTGCTGTTTTTTTTTTTGCATTCCGAGTACACCTGCACAGGTCATCTTTTCCACTATGGATCCGACGACCCTCAATCATTGCACATAGGTGCAGCTGAATTACACTAGTCACGCCCACGTGCGTGCAGCGAAGGAAGCCACTATCATCTTGAATATTTCACAGGTACCACTAACTCGTTTGCGTCGTTGCAAATTCTGGACATGGATACGCATACTACTACCAAGCGGTTACCATTGGCTTATTTAAATGTGGAGAGATGTCCTCCTGAGATTGACATATATAGTCGCTTTAATAACTTATGGAGACAAAAGACACGTAGATTTCATAAGATACACTCACGGTGGCATGGCTATATTAAAAAAAATTGCATCTCCACTGTCAGATAGAGTTTTTGGGCAGATGGAACTCACCGAGTGGATACAAAATGGATGAAAGGTACCCGTGTATACCGAAGGCCTGATTGCTGGCGGTGTGAAATCCCCCTATTTATCTATTATCATGCTTACGCTGCAGCGGTAAGATCGCTCCTGCCATGGGACTAAGAGACATGACCATTGAAGACAGAAGAAATGCGAAAACATTTTCGCGTTTGAACACTAATGACCATGTATTATCGCTCGAATGTGGTAACTCAGGGGTGATACTTGGGATAATGGGTCACAGAGATCGATCGATAGAAAGGGGACTGAATTCGAGTAGATTCAATTGTGAATGATATAAGGTAAATAATACTGCGTTGTTGGTAGATGTAATGCGCCAACTTTTCGACTACCGTGGGTAGCCTTTCTCAAGGCAAGTTTTACAATCAAAGACTACCCACGGTAATCGAAACGTTGGCGCATTATATCTACCAACAACTCTGTGTTATTAACATTATATCATTCGCAATTAAAAACCAATACATGGAGCATTGATTTTTTTGATACACTCTTTCCATCATTTGGTCGAATAGATTCGGTTGGTCGAGAAATGTGTTGTACTTAATTGGGATCGGATGCTTCGGAATAGAGCTATTCTTTGAGACTGACAGTTGCCAAATAGTTCAGTTCATAACTCAGCCAAAAAAAATAAAAAACTCCAACTAGTGGATTGTCGAGTTAGATTATCAGGTTAGAGTGCAAGAAACTCCCAAAACTGTGACTGGAGACGTTAACCGATACGGATGAACTCAATGACGTTGTTACATCGGAAATGTTTCCACTGCGTTATTCTTCTTATGAATTAAGATCTTTCGATTTGTCCTTCACTATTGTTTCGTACTATGTGATGGTGACCTAAGTCAGGGAACATTAGGGCAAAATGAGTAGCTGTACGGAAGAGAACTAAAATTTCTGGTTACTATGTAAACGGTTTTCTAAGGATATTTTGTCCAGGATTTCAGAAATTTACCAACCTTAGTTTCCGTGAGAAACAATCAATCTGTGCGGTGGACTGGATTGCTATTTTGATGTTCATCAGTCAGTGTCTGCATGTAACTGAACATCCAAGAGCAAAGAAGAAACCCATACCTAATTTATTTTTCATCCTAGGTTCAAGTTCCAGTTCCGACACAAAAGTTATGTGCACTGTCGAGAATTCTTAAAGAGGATGAAATAGCTCTACAATAGTGCTTCCACGCTTTTCAATGGTAAGCTTGTTTTAAATGCTGGATGACAAATCATCTAAAGAACATAATTTACTCACGTTACTTAGACACCGGAAAGGAAAAATCGAAATCGCTCTTTTCTTCTGGTGTGCTGAAATTATGACCAGCCTTCCCAAACATATTTTTTTCAAATTACATTTACTTTGATATGGAATATTTTAATTTGGTCACGATAATGGAATCCATAATGTCCCAATCAGACAGGTCACTGACAACTAACAAGAAAGGGTTACAGAACTGTCCGACAGACACGGGAATGGAACGTCTGCTTGCGACCAATACAAAGACGACGTATCCGTATTAGGATCACATTAAATGTGTGTTATGTTTAATCACTCTTTTTGATACTGAAATCTAGAGCTGTTATATCATGGCTACGAATGACGTGTAAATTACAATGTGACAGTTGTTGAAGTATGAATTTTGGAATATCTTTCCGGATTTGATTATTTTCAGATCATTGCTCACTCTTTAGATGTGACGACAGGGAAGCTAGAAACTTCAGTGGGTCACAGGTACTCCTGATATCCGACATAATTTCTGGCGAGTAAGCCACAAATCGACATTTACTTCGACTAGCGCGGGCACAAATTCATTTAACAGCTTGATATGTTGATCTTTTGGGGTCAAATTGAGCCTGATAAAGGTGAAACAGCCATAAGATACTCTCGAATGGGTAGTTTTGAGTACAGTTCTGTCCTGTTCTCCTTCGATCGCTTAATCAGTTTGTTTCACCATCCCGGAAACCGAAGCCAATGTGGTTATATTGTTATTTGTCTGTTGACTCTAACTACTCGAATGCTCACACATACACACAGACACAAGCCAGCATATAGACACACACACACACGCAAACGCTAATCTTGTGAATTTCTGCCATTCATAAACCTAAAATATCCGCAAATTTTGATTTTCTCATCTGCTCCCAAATGTAGCTCATCACCCTTACCATTTTGGTTTGCAGAAAAAAGTATGTTGGGTTCAATTTTAGTGAAACAACTTGATGAGCACATCTCCCTCGTGGTCATCCGTCAGTAACGAGGAAATGTCTAGGGTTAATAACTAATTAATCACCTATTGCATAGTTGCACAACTGTATAGTTTGCAAATGAGTGACAAATACAGTTGAATATTTCAAGATAGAAAAGCACTGAATAGCGTAACCGGAATGATGTGGGTGACATTTTTATTCTGTGGATATTGGATGAAATGACAGAATTTCCTCGGCAGCACAAGACTGGCTTCAATGTTCGCAGTCCCGATCATTTAAGTAGCTCTCGGGTTTCAGGGGAAATCCAATCCTTTCGTCGGAATGCATAACCTACCAGTTACGCTAGCGATTCCAAAATAAGACCGCATGTCCATGATGTCACAAATGAACTTTCGACACATCGATCCTGTGATTTAGAAACTGGACGCACCAACTTAACTGTTTAAACGATGAGCAACTTAACTGCACCAGGTCCCATGTATCACAATACTATCCGCGGAGTGAATCAGGATGTTGTCCGACTAGGCACCCATTCATCCTGTGAATCCGGACTGTCTGATTCGTCACGGCATTGGTACATTCCACCAAATCATGCGCAAATTCACCAAGAAAAGATCGTTAATTTACATAACCTATTTGGCCCATGATAAAAAATAAACAAAAGTACTTGTACTATTCAACGGCGTTGACCCAACCCTGCGTGATGTGCAAAGCCTGCCAGTTAAACGTCGAAGTTGATAATATGGGTGGCGCACATCACAGTAGGGATTTAGAGGAAAGAGCGTCTCTAATTAAACCTAACATGAAAAGTACAAAGATCCAATCCAGTTGAATACAGCATTTCATTCGAATACTGACAATTCCATTATCAGAGAAATTATTTTGCCACATTTCTCTGACAGTTGAGAGCAATCTTTAACCACACGCCGTTCGCTAAAGAAATCTGTTGCATCCGGTACGTTGCGGCAGCAATCGATTATGTGTTTGCCCTAAGGGCAGACTACTTGTTCCGCTATGTCGATTGAGAATGTCGGGTGAAATATCAGGTTCTCTTGTTGACTATGGTGAAAATTTCCAACGTTGCTAAATCGAATGACAGTAGCGGGAATAACAAAAAGCATCATTACCTTTGTTGTTGTAGTCGTTGTCACAGTCGTTAGTGTATGTCCTTGCAACCCGTATATCTGTTTCAGTGTTGTTGATGAAAATACTGTTAATGCACACCAACACGGCTGAGGGCCTGGAACATTGACGGATTACGGGTTCAGAGTAACCTCGTACATATCAGACAATAAATTAACCTATATCCACCAACTAGAATTCACGGGGCATGATTGTTTACGAAGATTACTTTGGTAAATATGACCGAGGTAGAATCGATCCAAATGGGAAACCTGTTTGGCCATAGCGGGATTCGAACCCACGAATGGACGTAATTCGAGCATTCATACTGCGTATGCCTTGCCAATCAAGCCCGTGAATTCGAGCCAGTGGATGGTGATCGATTCACAGGGAAGTCCCGCTCAGGCTATCAGATTACTAAGTTCGCTGTGGTGAATACTCTGTGCTAGCATTTGAGCATTTTTCGGGGTGATTCAGAACAGATCTAATTTGTTTAACCTACTCGAAATAATCAACTGAAAATATCCGGTTCGTTTCACCTGAAATCCAGTCCGTCGAGAACGAGATTCTGTGCTCAATGTCTCGACTAAAGAGGTTCCGTCAATTTGTTCTTCTAACACGACAGGCAGAACGTCCGACCTGATAAACCTAAGTACTGCTGAGAATTGATATCACGTACAACTAACAGAGGCTGGTGACTGATGAGTCTTAACAAAAGATGCGGTGAGGATCATCCGTGTATTACTTCTGTTCAATTTCGGTATTGACCTGAGCGCTGATATTGCATTAGGATTTACTTATTAATGAAATAAATCTCCCAAAGCTGCACCTGACCCACAGATTCCAAAAAATGAGGCAAAAATGGAATGGAAATCAAAAAAATTCCTCGGCTGTTCGCGGAACTTACCTTCATCATGAGTATTAACGTGTTGATTGCTATCATAACCATGATATAATATTCAAATGGAGTAGATACCACTAAGCGCCATACACGATATTTCAGTGACTGACGATCTTTCGGCATATACCGGCATAACGGTCGAGCATTGATCGCGAAATCAATACATCGTTTCTGGGCCCGGGGTAGGCGGGGAGCGGCGTGGGGGTGGGGTGGAGTGGGGTTGGTATAGGTGGGGTGAGGGTGAGGGTGGGGTGGAGGATTACAGTACAGAAAGACAAGTGGTCGAATAAATTATGAATTAACCAGTCATTTGTGTAGAAAACATATTTCGACTGTTTTATCTTCGTCCAGGCAAATGGGTGCCAATAGTTTGGATAGTGATCACACGAATGTTGTTTATCCCTAGTCAGATTCGTATCAATGTATTTGTGTAATAGTTAAGTCAAATAATGATATCATTTTTTCAGAACACACTGTTTTTTCGCATCCAGTTTTAGTTGGAAATGATTTAGCTTGCCACTCACTGAGTCTAAAAATAACCAGACTCTTAATTCTGGTCGCGTTTATCACTCCCTTTGGAGGAATTCATTCAGGCTGATTGATATCATCAGTATGGTGTGAACATTCGTCACGCGGATTGATTCACTCAACTGACCTTGTTCGTCTACCCATAGATTTTTGGGCTAGATTTTCCATACTTTTATGTTCCTCGACTGACTTTTTTGTTCAGTCACTGATGTTCACATTTCACTACTTTGAGCATCCAGAAGACGGCGATGTAGGCAGTGTTCGCCACGTACAGACAGTCTGCGAGCACTCAACTTTGTGTCCGGCTGCCATCAAGCCAATAAGGCTTGAATGCAAATGTCACTGGTTCGAGTCCTTCCAGCGCCGCTCAACCTCCCCACACGGTAAAACTATATTAGCTGCTTCTCCTTCCTGAAAGTGAAAGGGACTAATGTTTCACTGAAAAAATCGATAGTAAGCAATGATGTTGAAGATGAAGAAGAGCCATGACTTGTTTCTGTTCTTCTTTTCATCAAAGTCAAGAAAACGATGTCATTGTTGCTGCGCCAGTATGTCACTAACTTGAGGCATACGTCTGTAAATGGAGGAGGATGGGCCTGTGAAGGTCTGAGCGGAGGACGCAAGGGAATCATGTGCGTCGATGGACAACGGCGGATGTAAAGGAGAAGTCGGGAGTGAGTAACCATGTATGGTGGATTGTACACAAACGTCTCTATTTTTGGTTTCTTTCGATTTTGTTGCCCGGGTTCCGATGGTATAAGCTCCGGGCACAAATTAGTACATGGCATATATATATATATATACATGAACAATGAAATTCACGAATCGTTTTTAATCGGCTCACCTGATTTTTATCGATTTCCAGTTCGATGAGTTCATTTTCACCTTGCTTTTGAAAGGTGATAATAATTAACGCGACGAAGATGTTCACAAAGAAGAAAGGGAACACGATGAAAAACACCACGTAGTAGATGGCCATTTCTTGCCGGAAATCAGTTGCGGGTCCACGATCTGCTACCGTGGAATCGATGGAATGTTTAAGGACGCTGTACATTGGTAGTGATAGATAGGTAGATAGAAACGAGCGGGTGGAATGATACGTAAAAACAACTGGACATATAGATGGAATTGAGGTAGATAGAGAGATAAACTCGTTAGTTGTTATTAGTTGGAGGTTGAATGCTTTCATGAAATAATTCACCATGTGATATCATCGATCAACTCACCATTAAGAAATCTTAGAAGCGCTGTACAGCTATTTAATCCTTGTTAGGATTCATCATCCACCGCGCCTGAACTGGGGCCCGAACCCGGGACGAATGATTTTTAGTTGAACGCCTTAGCCATTAGGTTACCGGGCAGGCTGTGAACGGTTTGTTGAACGTCACCGCATGATGTTGCACCAACTTGTGTTATTCGATGGGGCTTAGCTGATATTGTAATCGATTATAACTCCCCCCATTTTAGCAATGTATTGATTGAATCAGTCGAAGTGCTTAGCCGTATTCAGGGTATCACGGCACCTCTTTTCGCTAAGGATTTCCCGTTACGTTTTGGAAGGTATGCGCATGTTTGCATCCTTCCACATCTTATTAACAAAATTTGCGGTAATAAATGTTTCGATAATGGTTTTCGAGTTTCTTTTACTGAAGGATGCTTCCCCAATATCCGGAATACTGGCAACCACTGTTACGGTTTTCAGGCTTAAATTAAACAATGACACTAGATGGTAAATTATTTCGCAGACAAACGAAGAGTGCTGCACGTACCAATGATCATCACCTATCGTGTTAGTTGACCTAGTCATTGAGCAGTTCGTCAGTTTTTTCATTCAGCCTGGGTATGGAATGCATATGCTACTGTCATATAGTCTTTACTTTTGACTAGAATGCTGTTCTTGAGGGGACGAGATTTTCTTTACGAACTCGCACACACCCATCCACACACACATATATATATATATGTATATATACAAAACCTAAAGATAGTGAGCGCAGTAAGTGAGCAGGAAAATTTACGCTTCGTGTAACCTCCTGTTTCACAGGTGTGCCCTATCGCTAGCGTAGTCATAATACGACGAATGAGTTGCAAACGACTGCGAATGGACGCTAAACGATCGGGAAGGTTCGGTCAATTTGCACCCACTTAGAGAAACTATAGATATTTCCCTTATTCGAACCCAATCCAGAAGAAGAATTGCATTCTGCATGATGAAAAGCAGTACGCAACGTGGCGTGCAAATTCGCCTGATTAAACAACGCTAAGTTATTGGAAAAAAGGCACGCTAAAGTAAGCTTTCCTAATTGGGAGAAATCTATTCCCACAGGAAGTCCGCTTGGATACGGATTAGTTGTGAAGGCTAACTCGACCGTGAACCGGATGGAGATTAGACTAATGAGGTCTGATAGGTTTTTGCTCAAAGGTGGCAGCTTTTTCCCTTCAAAGCACTATCCGAGATGTAATTAATTCATGACCATAAGAGCCTGAATGCAATTGAATAGAAAAAATCCTTCACTTCAAGTACTGAACCATGAAAAACGAACTTAAATTCAAGGAATATCTTTGTTCACATATCCGCCGAGTTTTGTACGAAGACTCCTATCACAATCACTATTGATACTGCTGCTGTTATTATTACGATTATTAGTATTATTATTAAAACTATTATTGGACTACGTAAGAAACGTCACAATATCAGTGTGTTTAAGCAACTAAATTCAAACTGATCATTTGAGTACCACTACAAAAGGGCTGTCGTGCTTATTACTCGTGAATTCAGAAATAATCGTGAGCAATAATGTTGCATAGCCATCGGCCTATATTTGGCTCCCTACGGAATTTAATAGGCACATTCACATTGATATGTGATATGCAAAGGGCAGGTAATCTTAATAGCACATGTAGTACTATTAATACTACTAATAATATCTTATTGCGTCAACGAGAATGAAAGGCATTCATGAGATAACTATCATTTTAATATACATATATATGTATATATAAACGAGCGAAGGAATGTGGAACCGCAGGGAGCTCGTGATCGGAATAGTATAACAGCCGATTATCAAACACCATTTGTAAGCCCAACACAACTAGTCGAAATGGAGCATGCAAATTCAAGCCATTTGTAAACGATCACTTCGCTGTAAAGCAAAATGTATACTGTCACCATTTAGACGCCAATAATGCTCTCGTTTTAGTCATGTGACGTTCATTTGCCTCAGAGCTGAATCCTTAACCTCGAATGTGGCTGATGACCGTCAAACTGGGTAGCTATTCCTGCACTCAAGGGCCACATGCTACGGTTACTTTACCGTAAAATAACAGCAGCTGACTAGATGCATATGAAAGAGGCAAAGTTCACATTGAGTAGCGGAGAACAGATGACACTGAGTAGCGGAGGAAACCACACTTGTCTTGAAATCCTTGGGCTACCAGGAAACGCCTGCTGGCATAAAATAAACACTGCTCCGTGCAAAGAAGTTGTGCCTGAGTGAAATCCTTCGTTGAAATCGAAATGTTCTAATCTATATGCAGTAATATGGTATCCCCAAGCGGTCGCTCTAGAGTGAACGGATGAGCCATTTTTGGATGGTAAAAGTGCATTTTGGGAGAACGTTAACATGAACCGATGCATCTAATCCAAAACATTCTGAGGTCTTCGTGCAAGTTTACTCCAGAAAAAATATGGGAAGCATACAGGCCTCCCAGTATGGAAAATTTTACTTCCATTTTAATGGGTTTACATTTGTGCACTAATGATCTCACAAAAATCGAATTAAGACAGTCTGTTTAGATTTTAAAGCAAAATTGTTGGATTCATCCGCGAGTGGCCACCCTGGTGATAGTCATTGGTCGAACAAACAATAGAAATTAAGCACGGGAATCTATACCAAACTGACAAATATTTTGATGTTTTGCACTAAGAGTAGCTAGTTGAAAATCACCTTCACTTTTAAGAACTTGCCTTGCTAATCTATTCCGACCGATTAAGTGTGTACTATGCCACAGTGCTCTCAGTTTTGCTGTATGTTTGCGAGGCGTAGAGTTGACGCGCTGAATAAGTTAGTCACTTGAGCGATTTTGATAATCGATTTGTGCGTAGAAATGTTAGTCTTTTTCAGGAAGTTGGGTTGAGCAACGTTCAGATTTGGAATCTAAGCTTTGTTTTACTAGTTCACAGAATATTCTCTTTCAAGAGAGATCACGCGCGGTAGACTTCGTTATTTGAATTACTTGCTGCCTATGGTAAACGCTTTTCTACCAAGATGTGCTGCATTCTTCATTATACCCTGGGACTAGCCTAAGCCAAGTGGATTCCAACAGATGACGCGGCAACGTGGAATGAGACAGGGCACGGCGAACATGAATAGGGTAGGTGCTTCATTTCTACACAGCTGGGGTCCAAAGGACCTCCCAATCGGTTGATTGGAGACCTTGAAGGCTATGACAGGGAGCCGTGAGCAGTTGTGAGCGTGTTGCCGTCTTCTGTCGAGTCAGAATGTTTGAAAATGTTTACGTCTGTACAGTTAGGCTGCATCCCGTTTGTTTGTTGCCACGATATTCTTTTCTTTTCCTATCCCTGTAGGTCCATTCCCTGTCCGTTATGCATATTCATTCTTTCCAAAGTTCCTTGTGTCATAGTGGGAAAGTCACGGGTTATTAGGGTTTTACGATGAACGCTGATGGTGACGATAGCGAATGACCGAAGGGTACAATTTAACAGAATTTCTCTGCCTAGATATTTGGGTCTTGTTCTCCTATCCACCCTATTTCACATGCACCACGATTGAAGAACTTCCTAGTTCCAATCACGATTCGAAATTGCCACTTCACAGAGTATCAGCAAAGCAGATTTCTTGGACAGAATGATCTATATTACGACTGTGAAAATATTTTTTCCGGAGATATGGTATGAATCACTTCAAAAGGCAGTCCACGCAACGTCAGCAAGCACAGGCTGCTCAGATTAAACAAATGGATATTCGACAATTAATAGAACAGTAAATAAGTCAATTACGCAAAGATACAATCGTAACGAATAGCCGAGTGAAAACCGAATGCCATATAAAATAATACTTGGAAGACAATGGTAGAAGTATATGCTCTTAATATTTTGCTGCGTTTATTTTCGGAGTGAGTAATAAATCCTGATGAAAAAAAAGAAAATTATTGATTCACGGTAGCAGGATAAGGACGCAGTTATAAGTATACATATACAGGAATCATATATATATATATATATGTATATATATATATATATATGGATATGAGTGGAGTCAAAAGGGCATTCTCCATAGCATCTAGGACCCATCGAACTCGGGAGTAGACCATCAGTTGTAGCTTTGAAACTAAAAACGGGCAGAGCCAAATGAGCTCTCGTTATGAAAGAAGTGGTGGCGAGCTGAGTGAAGCCGATTTACTGTTCACTAGCAATAACCGTCGGATCAGCAGTTCAAATCTAAGACCTCTTTTGGAGTAACGGACGTGCAACCAATCTAAACCAGCCTGTCGACAATGGAATTGAACCGACCCTTGGTTGTTTCTAGCTGATTACTCGTTCATAATGATCTCGGCGTGGAGTGTATTGTTTTGGAGCTCAGGGTGAACTAACTTCATGTCGATTAGTGATGGAACAATAGAGTGCTCAAAGCTCATTTCGTTCGACACTGGAACAAAGAAACGCAACAACACTGTAATCTGAAGAGCATCAGACTTGTTCTTCATTTGCCAATTTCCAATCAAAGTTAAAAAGCAACTGTCAGAAAGTTCGGAACTCCTTTTCAGCATGGGATGGAACTGAAATATGAGAAATGAAAATTCCATTCCTAAACACGTGCCATATGTTCAGCCGCCCACACACATGCTGTCGTATAAACAAAATCCCAACATGCCCCGTGGATTTATCCGTTTTGAGTTTAGTTTTGCATGTCCATCTGGTCCCCAAACAAGACAAGTTGTTTCAGGTTGTCAAGCTCTAACCAGGAGCTTTCAGTTTGACAAGCAGTTAAGAATTCGGAATAAACAAAATCTTTCTTAAAAATGAACTTTGTCAGCGATTGAGCTAACGTAACAGTGAATCACGGTTGATGGCACATAAATCCTTTTTGTCAGTCAACATCCATTTGCCTACCGTGAAACAAGGTGGACGGGTAAAAAAAACAGAATAGTTTACAACTTAAATAGAAACAAAAAATGCAACAGAAATTCGTATCCTTTAGTTTGTCCCGCCGATAATGTGCATTGAATGCTCATTATCATCTCAGACATTTGGATTAACAATAAAATCCTTTCAGCCGGATTCCAAAGTTTAAGGGACCATAAACGATCAACATTGAACATCCGGATGCTCCTAATTGGTTTGGTTCTGTGGGATATTGACACAGTACTTTTGTTCTTGATGTTAGTTAAACGGATTTGTCAGTGGTTAATGACTAAAAAACTGGTGAAAATAGTATATCGGTTTACGTTTTTGGTGCATTTACTGAGTAAACCCGAATACGTGGATAAACAAGTGTGCAGGGAATAACTTGTTTGCCTATCCTCTATGAGTTTTTTGTTTATACAGTAAGCCGAATAAGTTTGCAAACAGACACCGAACACCGAATGATGACTGTAGGCTATCGAATACTCACGCGGGCCATCCCTCGCCCGAGGTCACAGTGAACAGGGTAAGCATTGCATTCACCACGTTGTCGTAATTGAAATCCCACACGTTCCACGTTCGATTTTGCACGAATGGTTCACCGCGATCGTTGAACTCAAAAAAGTAACCCCTTAGGTAGGCACGAGACAAGAAAGACAAGAAATTAAATGAGTTACGAAGCAAATCAAAAACACAAATAATGCTTCTCATTCCAGTGACTGGACAAAATTCAATGAGAATGGATCCCCACGTCTACCTCGATAACATTGCGTCCCAGTGGTTTGATTTTATTCATCCCCTAATAGTATCCGCTATTCACAAACACTTTCTGGCATCCGTACCGTACGGAAACCTCGACTTGTGGCCTGCGCCTTGGGATGTACAAATACAGCTTATATTTCTTTCACCTTAGTTTCATTTCAAAATTTTATTCCCAAATGGTTGTCTTTGATAATTACTGCACTGGTTCATTGTCGTTATGTTGATAATATCATATTTCTGGTAAATTCTTATCCCAGTATACAAACGTATGTGAATATAAAATTAAATATCCAAGGGGTACATTTCAGCCTGTTATAGTCGTATCAGTGCAGGAAAAATAGCATGACGAAATCTTTCGCGGGTAGATTAGTTTTAGATTCAAATCACAGATGAGGAAATCAAAAACGTGAAAACAACAGATGAGAGGAGGATTTGAGAAAAACAGGAATGCTTGATACTGGTGATCACGAATGGAGTTCTTATCTCTTGCACGAGTATTATCATTGGCCTTGGGCCAATACGCGTCAACGGCGCAAATAATTTTCTTCTACATACAAAACTGAGGCTTCAGGCTGTGCAAGGGAGCTGTTTGAACTGTCTATTGAACTGTGCCTTCTGGGCACATCACTTTCGTTCTCAGACCATTTGTGCACAACCGATGAATGCCCGGATCCCAATAAGTAACGGTTACACGATTTCAAAGCCAATGTGGTTAGTGGGTCTTCATAATTCTACTTATTAGTTTCAGATACGGGTAGGATTTTTTAAATAGTAAAGATTTTCCATCGTTGTAAAAACTAGATCAGATTCCAACAAACCTAATACATCATACGGGAATCAGTTTACACGAAATTGTGAAAGCAAATAAACGCACTTACTGACATTCTTCACGTGTCATTTTGGACACGTCGTTGCAATAGAAAAATTTCCCCTGAAACAATTGTACAGCGATCACGGCAAAAATGAATTGAAACAACCAGTAGACGATAAAGATGGACGAGACATTTTTCAGTGAACTGACCACGCAATCAAAAACTGCCTGAAACGGGATGGTGAAAAGAGAGTAATTGTTCCAAACAGGGTAGCCTTATAGTGTGCGAATACGAACATGATCATTAAATTCCACAATACATCGATTTACCAAAAAATTTGCTATGGTGTGCCTCAACTATTGTTGGTGATTTATTGTCGATCTATGACCTGATCGAAGTTGTGCCGGAGCACATGCGAGACTAATGAATCGGTGACTGTTCGCCATCTGTGGGTTTCAATCCCGTAAATATCCTGCCGAACCAATAGAAATGCAGTCGACTGAGAATGTGCCAGAATCTGGAGAATTTTTAGAATGAAACGTCTGACTTATTGCCGGTTTGGGTGCTTGAATCTGGGTACTTTTGAGCCCATGATGTCTGCGAACAGTAAAAATTTACAGGGTTTATTTACTGATTATTAGCATCATGTTAATACAAACTAACACTTGAAAAATACAAAATACAAAAATACAAATACTGATCATTCAGTTACTACCAAAGGGTGATGAAATGAGCAAATTTAAACACAATGAGTCTTTGAGAAAAAAATGAACAATATCTGTAGAATGAGCTCAGTGACTGGTACTTATGAAGTATGACGAATATGTGACTTGTGGATTTGTGACTTGAGTTGTGCAAAACATATGCGCTTATTCTACTCCATGTCCGAAATGATAAAAAAACAGCTTGAAGTTACTAAGTGATTGTAGAACCAGTATTTGCACTAGGACTTCACTTTCATGAGGTTCTGGTTGCAAGAGCTTGGCGTTCAGATTACAACCATTTCATTGCCGGACGAGGCGACATCATCCGGGCATGCATTGAGAATATCACCCCGATCGGTGATGAAACGGTTGTAATCAAAACACCACTGTCAACGATCAAAACTCCTAGTGAAACACAACAACTCGAGCCACAACCAAAATATTTCAAATTCTATTGATAGAACTCTATTTTGTTTGGTATTTATAGAATAACTCGAGATTAGTTCTGAGGCCGTGGCCATGATTTCTCGTTTGACAGGAGACCAGTGACCATCGGTGCAAGATTCAAACTCCCCTGACCAATGCCAGTCTTGAAATCACTGGATAAGAGGTCAGAAAGACCGAAGCAGGTACAGTCAGGAATATCGTCATACGAATGGCGAAAGAAGCATATCCTGCACTTTGTGGACGGTTGCGCTGCACACCGCATACCTGGAGTATCGAACGTAATGAAGAAAATGAGCTGATTCCGTCTGTGACTAACATGACTAGAACAAAGGCCGTTTATCTCCTTTGAATGCTTTCACTCCTAAATATAATAGTTTTTTCATTAACCTACCATATTACTCCAGCGACTTAACTGCGGCAGTCGAAATGCCAGCCAACTACAACCAGTTCGGACAGCATTGAGTTCTGGGGTTTATCATTAGCAGAAATAGGAAAGACCGATTTTTCAACAAATGCTTTTTTCCGAACTTTCCAATGTTAGTCCCGAACTGTTTCATGGCTTTCGACGTTTAAGCCAATCGGTGAAATCACGTATTGGATCTATTGTTGACAAATAGGGTTTTGTGCAAGCCTTTAGGGCAAACCCATCCGCGGATTTTCGCTAACCAATAAACAAATCAGACAGCTGCGACGTGGAAACCGTGACAGTTCACTTCGGAGAGTGTACAAATACTGCCGATTGTGTTGCATTCCAAAATTTCCTTTGCTATTGTTCCAAAGGTTCCAGCTTTTATGAATTATAAAGAAGTGCAAGAAAATGTCATGATACTAGTTACGAGTTTCTCTCATTACAACCGTTTGCAGTCCTACTGAACAAACGATCTTGGTTGTCCGGGAAAGCTTGTCCGAACAAAAAAATTTTGAAATCTTAGGGAAATACGAAAATTTCATATTTGTCTGGAAAGGTATTAGTTATTCTAGGGTGCATTCGCAAATGTTAACACGGTAGCCTGTCCACCAGATAGTCATCTTATTTAAAATTTTACCCACAATCACTCAGGCGTTTACAGAGCGAACGTAATTACTTAATGATTAGGGTATTTTATTTTAACTGGGTTCTAATATTCATTGCTGAACGTGAACAGGAGAATTTTCGATTAGATTTCCGAATAATCCTAATGTGTGACGAACAAGCTCGTTTTCCGTTATTCGTAATCATGCCAATACATAGCATTATATATGTGTTGTTTCTCACTGTACTCTGTAGGAATATTTGGAAATCTAAAACAAACCAAAGACCCAAATGCAATTCGTGAACTTAACAGTTACATTAAGTTCCGTCAAAGTTGTCTCTGATGTATGCTTGGAATCAGTTTATTGATGATGGCATTGTGAATCTGGAATAACCTAACCAGCACTGGACTATTCTGAAAAGGAGCCGACGCGCAGTCACTCGCGTCCTTTGCGCCATCAGGCTCTCAAAGAGCGAGACACCTTAGCCAGCCGAATAATTGAATCGGAACTGAACATTTTGAATCTTCACAAGTGCTCGGAAGACTGACGAAGGAAGAGAAACGGACATTCATATCATAAGTCGACTGGATTGTCGCAAAGCAAACTCAACGGAAGCTCTCTTCGTTGAGAAAACTTCTCAACCCGGTGAAAGTAGCTGGTGAGTTTCTTTCTGACCCAATGAAACGCGTCCACAATTACTCGTTGCTAAACTTAGACAAAACGCTGCTTGAAGTTGTATCGCTAGGACGAAAATTTTGTTGCCCAAGTAATAAGAGTAAACAGTTGGACATGGAAGTCAAACTTGAGAACCTTTTCTCTCAAATCACAAATCTGGTTCCATCATCACCACATGGTTTAGAGAAACTAAGAACTACTATGATTAATGCCTGCCACCAGTACAGGGACACCAAACGCTAAACCGTGACTACAGAACACTTAAAGAGCTCATTATTCCCATCCCAAAATCCATCAGTATTACTGCTTTGGCTAAACGTTTTCGCCCCAGTACCTTAACATCTGGTCTTAAACTGACGGAGCGTGCTCTACTTAAGCACCTGCGTTCGTCCATCTATCTGCCTCAAAGCCCTTTTTGCTTTGTCTATAGATCTAACAGGTCTACTTTAGACACTGCCGCCTCCCTCATTCACCAAATTTGTAAGTCCTTAAATGCATCAGTGAAGTCTGTGAGTTGCGCCTGCCCAGACTATTCGTCGGCATTCGATTCCGACCCACGCACTATTCTACTTCACAAACTGGAAACATTTGGTTGTCCCAGGTCTTTATTAGCATGGCTGTCTGATTACTTTACTAACCGAACCCAGTTCACACGAATGAGCGATAGAACTTCAAAACCATTGAGTAACAACTCAGGAGTGCTTCAGAGTGCTCTTCTTTCACCGTTTCTCGTCTTCACTTACATCAGCCACTTATCAACTAACTCTCCCGGTCATCTGTTTAAGTATGCTGATGATTTTGCCCTCTCTTGAGCCCTTTTGACCAAAGATGATTTTTAAACTTTTTCCAACAATCTATCTTCTGTTTGCGATTTCCCTGCACGAGTTGGTTTAAATCTCAATGCATCTATGTGTTTAGAATGTCTGTTCTCTCTTTCTCGGTCGGCCTACCCATCCGAAAAGTTGTCCATCAACTCGAAAACTCCTACCAGGGTTTATTCTGTGAAATATCTAGGAGTTACTATTGATAAAATTGTGAAGTGGACTACTCACGTTTCTACCTGTGTGAAGAATCTCTGACGGACGTCACTTCTGATCAAGAAGCTTCGACACCACAAGATGAAACAAAGCACCATCTCCCGATTTGTACACCAGTGTTTTTCCAATCCTTCTTTACTGTTCTCCAGTTATCTGTCCAGGTTTATTTGAAAAAGACCTTAAAATTCTTCACCGGGGACTGCCAATTATTAGCCATGTATACTCAGTACCACTAACTGAATTGTCCCTAAATCTATGTGATCAACACTTATCAGCATGTGAGAAATTTGCTCTTCACGATCCCACTCATTCTCTGCACAATGATTTTTCAAAATGTCACTCTCATATTTCTACACGATCCGCTTTACGTTCCATACCCTTCAGAGTCAATATAGATCGTCTTGTATTTAGTACGAATTTTGACAAACCGTTACCGGGTTTCGGCTGAATTTCTGAGCAACCTGTCATAATATGCTATGATTATTCCTGGAGGAGTTCTTTTATATTTTGTACGAGTCAATGAGTGTATTTTCATTCTATTTGTTTATTTCTTGAAGTGCAACATTATTGGTGGTACGCAAAAGTCTATGCAATACAATACAATACAATACAATACAAGTAATTGCAGAGTAACAAAGAGGCTTTTTGTCAAGTCCAGACACAAGTATGGGGGATCGTAATCCTCAACAAAAAAAGACTGCATAGAAAAGCTGAAATATGTATTAGGTGACTTGTTGAAGTTCACGTTTAACAAGACCGAAAAAGATAAAATGATGCAGATAGAATTATCGATTTCCAAGAAAGTACAGTGACTGAAACAGAAGGGAACCATAGACGCAACTACTTTTTAACAGATATGACTAGTCGGGACAATTATTCGGAGACCGTATGGGCTGCCGAAGGTATACAAATAAGGAGTGCCTCTGAAACCTATCCTAGACATGAGCAACTTGCCTTATCACACGGCAGTGAATTGGTTAGCTGGGTCGCTGTAGCCGGTGAGGTTAGCAGTCTTAATACACAGCTTACGGGACACCTTCGATTTCGTGGAAATCTTCAGATGGTTAGATCTCGCTGCTCACAAACGTACCGATCAGTTAAACAATTGATTACCTGTGTGAATCCACTCTTGGGAACAGTATCGACGTAGGTGTTCCAGCGGATGAACTGAGACAACTCCTTTTCATGTGCACAAAAAATGTCCAATTCAATTTTAATGGTGAGTTATATCGTCAAAAAGATTGGGTAGTAATGGGATTGCCTCTGGGGCCTCTATTCGCCGACGTCTTTATGTCAAACCTGAAAACTACCTATTAAGGCCATTGATCGGACAGTTCACAATCTACAATTGTTATGCAGACGATATCATTTGCGTAGTATGCGCGAATGTCGATAAATCACACACGGTGAACACATTCACTAAGGCCCACCGGAATGTCCAATTCACTCTTGGAAAGGAAGAACATGACAGGATAGTATACTTGGATGTTTGCCTAAGCCGTCGGCTGTCCGTACCTTGGAGAGCTACCTGAAACGAGCAGTATATTCATTTCAGCAATTTCGTGCCGCTTAAATTAAAACGAAACCTAATACGTTGCCTAGTCAGTAGGACACGGAAAATCTGTACTGAAGATAATATAGAGGAGCTTCTTTTCCTATGGAATGTGCTTCGGCAGAACGGCTATCCTGAACGTTTCATTGACAAAACCATGGGACAATCTGAAGAACGACATAAGAAAGCAGCTGTGGAAAAGCAAACCCTGTACATAAGTTTACCGTTTAAGGAAGGCACTCCAGCTGACGTCATCTGTCACAGACTGTCCGGAGCCACCGACAAGACGTTTCACGCAGCAAAACTGCATCAAAGTCACTCGTACAGTTAAACCTAAAAGATGGTGTGCCGGATTTTACGGCTTCATTCTGTGTATACTCAATCAACTGTTCCTGTGGGGCAGCTTACACTGGCCGTACAACCCGACGCCTGTCCGAACGAGTTCGTGATCACCATCCGGCTTGGTTAAATAGGGACGATTAAAACCATCACTAGTGCTATGTGTTTACACTTGGTTGATTCCAACCACGTAGTGAATATTCAGAACAATCTGCAAAGCCCGGAGTGGGTTATCAAACCTGGTGAAGTTCTGGGTCTTGTCTACAGCTGAGGCCATTTGCATTTGTCTCTACGATCCCCTGTTGTGTGCCCCAAAGCAGTTCGTGCAAAATATTGAAGCTTCCCTGGCCCACTAGGCACCCCCGAAAACTATCGAATCCTTTACAGACGCGGGTCATAAGTGTGAATCGCATCCCCCGAACCTTTAATTGCGACCACCACCAGTTCACACACACACACACAAACAGCTTTGGACATATTTTGACTACTACTAGGACATATCATCCTCCTCTTACTTGCAGTAAATCATATATAATGTTATGTATTGGCATAATTACGAATAAGTGAAAACGAGCTTGTTCGTCACACTGCGTCGTTTCTCAATTTTCGTTTAGGAGAAATCTTGATTCACACCTAATAAAACCCACAATTTCAAGGTCATTCAAACACGTTACTTTAATGGCATACGTTTTTACCGCAACAGTGAAATGTTTTAATATCACAACTCAAGGGCAACTACGATCAATTTATTTTGTATACGCATACCCATTGTTTTGAACTAAACGAGGTCACTATATGCGCAGTATAAAAAGGAATAGACGATCCCAAGTCTAAGCAGCATATGCAGGAGGTTAATCTCATCCGAAAGCGACCGTAAAAATTGTTGAACCACTGTTGAAGATTTGCGCGAGAAATTGTTTCCGTCATTCTGAGGAGGATTATTACCGATTTTTCATGCCCGCTTGTACAAATAAGGAAGACAAACTGTTAACTTCCCCAATTTCAACATGAATTATTGGCAGATTAAAACAAGAATTATAATTATCTCGCTCTCTGTGTGTTGATTAGGCGAACTTGTAAATTTGTTGATGTGATCACAGTCAGTGGTGACTGCAAAAATGTCTAAAAAAAATAGATATTTCTTATCTCCATCCTAGTTCTTAACTCCTGTACGAATTAAATGAGCGAAACCTTTAAAATTAGCCGAAATAGAATCCATCTTGCAGAGGGGAGAAATATATCTTGAAGGGGACGAGTATGTTAACAAGAAAACTCGCATTTCCGGAAGAATTTCCCAGTTTCATCCCACCTAAATTTTGTAAACTTGTTATCTTGAATCGAGTAGTTTACTTCTTACTAGATGTAAGATGAAAGTTAATTAGATTTACAGTTGATTTAATTTACAAACAGCCAAATCGTGAAGCATGATATCAACTAAAATGTTTCATTTCCTGACGCGATAACTCATTGACGTCGGAATTTCGAAACGTATGAGATAAAAATAATCGCACACCAGAGTTACCGAAAGCTACATACAACTAACAAAAATTTAGTGAAAAACAATGACAAGCTCATCGACTACAATTGTTTATTGAGACCCGATTCCCAACAATGCACATGTCAAATGGATCTGAACATATATCACTTCGTAAATTTTTATGGTTGAGATAAAAAGATACTAGTCAAATTCGAACGTTGACTAAATTTTTAGCATATCCCATTCCTAGATAAGACTAAAATTTACGGCCTACTATCATAAAGCTTCGTGACTTCTTGCAGAATAGCAGGAATAAAAACTTAGACATTTCCCTAATGCTATCACCTGCTTGGGCAAAACGTGTTCCTGTGACATATCTTGTTCGCGTTTCGGCAATAGCGGTAGGTAGATATAGAGTCTGGAGAGCATGGACCACCAAAATGGCCAAAAAAGTTTATATTAGCGTGACTTAAAAGTAAACGAGAACCCTTCGGATGTAACCGCGTCAACAAATCGATCGTAGACAGCAAAAACACTTCATGACATCTGTCCTTCCTCTGAAGTGGGAAGCAATGTGTTATTTCATATTTGTTTTCACAAGGCCAACATTAGTTTATCAGTCAATAGTAGCCCAAATGAAGATTGCTTATAATACCATTTCGTCGGTCGCGCATAAATGATAACAGACAAATGTGAGCCTCAACCAAAGCTCACGCGATTGCGACGAATGCGGGTTTGGCAAAAAATTTCTCATATCTTCAACGACTTTATCTTCTAGGTTCACTCAGATCCAAATGTGAACAGTCTTCCTGGATACTGGACAAAATAAATCTCGCTGAGCGAACACGTAGTGAAACCAGTTAGAAGCAGCACACGAAATGACTGTGCGCACCCAAGCAAAATAAATAGTCGTCCCAGATCATTTGGAAAGTGGTGGTTCGGAGTGCACGTGTCAGTTTCCCGCTAGGATGCAATTCAAATCGTTTCCGACGTTCTCCCTCACTTGTCTAAATGCAGTCGTCCAAATAAAAGGTGAATGAAATTGTGCGTGATGACAAGGCGACACAATCAGCACGTTCGTAATATCAGTAAATTTTGACAGGCTTTACTTAGTTTAAATCTCCGCACCATTTTTTCGCGTTTCCATCATGAAAGCCAAAGATTCGACGTGTTGTCGGGGATTTTAGTTGGTCCAGTAATACGAAAGTGGACATATCTGAGAAAGCTTTCTATTTTACGATTGCAGGTAAAAGTATTTATGAGGCAGTTCAAATCTCAACGGGCAATTTATCCAGATAGGCATTCGATTTCTCGTTGTCCTCTTAAGTACACAGACCATCAAAAAGTACGTAAATGGTTTGTCTAGACACAAACAACTGGTAGATCTTTACCGACCACTGACAATTCAGTCAACCGATTACGACCAAGTGGGATGACTCTACAGGGGGTGAACTAACCACTGAAATCTGATAGGTGAAATCGTACTTTATACAAGAGGTGGCAAACTGGATGTGAAATTGAAACTCGTGTGCAATGATAACAGCTAGCACCAGCTAACTAACCGAAAAGTTTTCATCTATGCAACGAGTGGCTCCCTTAGAGTGGTTGCACCCAGGACCCTGACTTGTTAAGCTTTCGATTAGTATGAATTTGTACCACATTTCCTTGATGAAACAAGCACCTGTTTGTCGCACACTCACCAATCTGCGGTCAGCTGATCGGTCTATTAAAAAGAGGAACGTCCGCATACTCGTTCTGCACATTCGCGATCGCACCAATCGAAATTACATTACTACTTGTGCAATGATGCTCCAGCAGCCACGATTCTCGAACCCAACTAATCTGTTGATTTGTCTTCTGCTCGGAGCAGCATTTGAATTTACAGAGGGTCTTAAGAATGACGCATCTGAGCCAGCGGCTATCAAAACTGCACGTTGGAGGGCACATAATTGACGTTTGCCGAGGTTAGCACCAGACGGGCGAGCTTAACAAATGTACAGCTGTCTCTGCTGGAAAGCAGATAACAACTGCGGCCATATGCACGGTTGCATCAACCCCAGTGCTACTTCCCAAACATGTTGTAACTTTCCGAAAATTACTCATTTCGTAATCAGGACAAAATAAAAAATGCTTGGGTTGAATTCATCGATTACGGGCACGCACCTTTAGTTTCGGTACCCTGTTGATGGTTTTCAGTGGCCGAAGTACGCGAAGTACACGCAATGATTTGATTGTATTCAAGTTTTTTGCCGACGTATTACTTCCAATTCGTCTGCAATTGCAGGGCAAGAAAAGAAAGTTGGATGACAAATCAGTCAGTTGTGTGAAATAATGTCTGTTTGTAACTAATTCTTTCGAGAAAACCTGAATTCATGGAAAATAGCTGAAGCATATTAATGTTGACAAGGTCTTACGATAGATTCCTGCTTTTGATTCGCAAAAATCCGATAAAACAAATAAATACGCTGCATCTGAATGGACGTTCAGTATTTCTGTACCACTATTACTATTAATATTATCACTACTACTACTACTACTACTACTACTACTACTACTACCACTATTACTATTACTATTGCTTCTGCGACCATTCTTCTTTTCATCTACATCGAAACCATTCAGAGCGATTTTGAAGGTGTTCGATATCTTAATTCAGATGGCTTACAGAGGTCTTCTTCGCACAATTCTGAAATGAGCTCCATCCCTCATAGGCCTGTTCGTGCATATCTACGGATAGACTCAGTGACTGTCCTTACGTCATATTACCCAATGCTGGATGCATTTTTCATGAAACCGAACACTTTTAAAATTATGACAATCTAGAACTAAGGTTTTTCTTCTGACCATATGGTTGTTCCAGTTAAACGTTCAGTCCTAGGAACCGATTTCTTAATAATTGAGAGAAAGTCGACCTTTGGAATAGGTACTGAAATTAATTAAATTAAGGGGTTTTATCATGCGCTGCGATGGCCGCAGATCCCCTCACTCAATGCATACTCTCGTCCAAAAGGAGCATTAATTGAAAGACAATTAGGGGTAGCCAATTAATATTTGTTTGTTTGCAGTTTGCATTTCTGGTGGAGGTCTGGGAGATCCCTCTATGAATGGTTGGAAACTTAAGGTGACGAGGCCCTGTGTCACAGCAATAGGTACCTTTCCTGTTCTACGCAATACTTTTTAAAATTGCCTTGCAGTTGATCTTCTAGCTTTATTTATTCATTGGGCTTTAAAGTAGTCGATGGTAAAAAAAAATGACAACCTAGACGGGAATGCACGAGTAAAGGGTAAAGATTTACAAAAGTTGAAACCGCTAGCGACAAACCTAGACACCAGTTCCTGAGTAGACGGGTACTTGAGCTCCAAAATGTCGAGTCAATACCACATATACTTAGAATAGGGTCGTCGCAGGAGGGATGAGTCGAGACAGGAAGTGTTTAGGCTTGGTGGCTAGTTCTTCTCTAACTGTCGAACTGTTAGTTTGAGATTTGTGCTCTGTCTGACACTGAGCTGAGGTTCACAGGAGGATCAACTGATCGACCCAGCCATGCACATGCTCAAAGCTAACCAGTATTTTTCTCCGGAAGATTCGGAAAATTGCCTAACATCTAATTTATCATCATTGTTACACAGCAAAATAGTATCGCCAAAGAGTTGCGTTGTGGGTGAAGGGAGGTTCATTCATTGCAAAATCGAAACGGCCGCGGACGGCAATGGGAAATGTTTACGTTGCGCTCAATTATTTAATTTGTTGCAACCCTGTTGATTGGGGCTGCCTAAAATTCGAATAGTTACAAAGAAACACCTTACGATTTACTATTGTGCGATCTACCTGTTGAATGACTTCATAGTTAAAATGAAAAAGTTACTCAAGTGGCATGCTAAATGCAACTAAAAGAAGAGAGTTAATGGCGTGGGGCCTTCACTGGTAAGCGAATAACATGCATTTCACTACCAACATAACCGTACTCTTAAAGCAGTCACGTTGGTGCGTTATGAGGATTTGACTGCGTCATCTAATAGCATAGTTTTTTAAAGTCTGCTAGAAAAGATGGCCTACAAACACTTTCTGGGACTAGTTGCGTTTACAAATTAACTGCTAACTATAGATCTTTAATCACCACTGAATTATTATTTGGAAAAATGTCCCTCAGAGTCTGCGTTTATAGGATAAAATAACTCCGTGAAATGGACGATCCCGACTCGGCAGCTGGACAGTCGAATATCGAATACCTGAAAGTTTTTCCAAACGATACTTCCACCTTGCAAAATACAGCTGTCTCTTGCTTGTTTTGAATCATTATGTAATGCTGGCATTCAGATAATCGTTGAGAATCAGTCCAGATGGCGTAAGCACTAAGGCGTTCGATTCAGAAGCGTTTGTCTCCGGTTGGATGTACGTTCCTGACGATTCTTAACATGGATGAAATAGCTGTACAGTGCTTCCATTACTTTCCATGTCACGTTGGATGTTGACATCACATGATGAATCATTCGAAAAAAAAGTCAAGTCTAAACTCCTACTATTGACCGAAAGTTTTAGAATCAGCATTTAGTTAGTAATGTTTCGTACCAAAGTGAATGAGGATTTTCACAGGCACACATACATACCAAGTTTAATTAAGTAACAACTGAATTTCTCCTTCAAGACGTAATTTAATCCAGCCGAGCAGACACGGACCAATTCGTGCGCATGTGCGTCTCGCTGTTTTTCATACATTGCCTTACGGCATTCTACTGTTGAGTGTTAACTTAATCAAAATTGGAGTCGTACTTTCCCTAGTGGACTTGATAGATGTTTAGTCCAGTAATCGTTCCGCTCGGCCATCCATCTTCAACTGAATGTGCCATCTTTCCCAACTCTGAAATGTTTTTCCGATAAACAGGCAATGGCATGTGTATCGAGTTCGATTTGAGTTCATATTACTTGTTAGGTTTGGTAAGAAAATCTATGGTATTGGAACATGATGTTGGCAACTGATTTCATGTGAACACTAGATGATTAAATGAAGTATTGTGTTTGCATGACATACTCACGTAGCCAGACATGTTATCCAAATATTTTAATTTGTTCCAACTCAAAAATACACGTGTCTGAAGCGATTTATTGGAAGAGAAAAAGCAGCACTTTACTACTGATTTTTGCACGTTTTTACTAAAATATTTCGTGCTCCAAAACGTTTGTTAATCTTTGAAAAAGACTGGCTAGCAAAGGATTATTCACTCCGTATTTAAACTATTGTTGAACATCGCAGCAAATATCTAATGCTTGGCATTAGCTGGGAACGCTTTCAGGAGTGATCATGGCGATCCCGTTCAATTTCTATCATTTTCATATTTTGGTGAGGCAATATGACTTCATCACAGCTCGATGTACCATATATACCCAATTCGTTTCGTGTATCTCTCTTATCAAGAGAAGGATGCATTTTGGCTAGACTTATACAATTATCTTCCCTTTCACACCAAGGTGCTTTGGTTGGAGAGGTAGCTCCTCTCCCAGCAGTAGTCAGGGGAATGCGGTACATAAAGCCAGGGTTAGCCGGACCAATTTACAATGTGCCTGCAAAACGATTCCTAAAGGAATAACCAATTACTGATGGGATAGTTATCTACCTATTATCCGCTGCTTGTGCTTACACTGAATGGATGGGAGAAAAAGTCCCCGGATCTGACAGATGTTGTTTTCATAATACTTGGATGGTATTGTCCAGATTAAAATAAAACGATGAATCAGGAAGTCATCTTCCGTCGATCTCATCTCACAGGTTGACAAATCACCATTTGCCGATTGCCCTGGTTGAGATTGCAACTGACGGCAGTATTGCTTTTTCATTTAAACTACTCGCAATTAGACAATAGGTAGATCATGTTGGAAGCATTTCGTATAAAGACGGAAGTTAGCGCATAGGATGGACTTACCCCAAGGAAGTCGCAGACCTGAGGGATGAAGAATGGGAAGTTCCATTAACAAGTTTTACTCACATTCCTTATTCCATAGTAAGTGCAATGTGATTACGAGGCTTTATTTCCTTGGATTCACTATTCCTGTATCATAATAAGATATTTTGACCTCAGTTTGATGTTCTGGTACTCAGACAAATCGGAGTCGGTTATCTATGCTGCCACAGATGGGGATAAGCAAACTAGAAAGAACCTGACTAATGAAAGCTCCTGAAGAGTCAATACACGACAAGTTCTGAAGTTGTGGTTCACTGACGGGGATATGGAGGAGGATATGGAATGAAACTTTTGTCTGTCCCGTGTAACACCATAAAAACAAAAATATTGATTGGTAACACGCTACCAGATTCGTTAAAACTTGGATTATGAGGCCACTGTGTCAGAAAAAGGTACAACGCATCGCATTCGGCTGGAGTACTTTGTCAAGCTCTACAGGTTCGGGAAGGGGGGCAATATATTTCTCGGTCAGAATGGAAACAAAGAGCGGATAAATGGTTGCGAACTTGTTTTTCAAGGTACTCTTCAGTCGTGTCTGCGTGCAGATCATCAACCATTGGGATTGCTTCAATATCTCGCTGACTATTTTCCTCAGTGCAATGAAATCGTCAGATAGTGCTTTGGACTATGCTGTAAAATCAGACCTGGTAGAAAATCTTTTACGAGTGACAGTGCTTTCAAAGATTCTAAAAGAACAGATGACTGGTTGAATAATCTTTAGTTCATATCTGCACTGTTTTCGTCGTATTAAGCTCTGCCTCACAAGGCCATAAACTTTTTCTGAATAGGAAGACAGCCTAGTTACGCTGTTGGTGGAAGAAGTACTACCAGTAATGAGTATCTTTTATCTTTTTCTTCCTTTATTAATGAAATGACCACGTTCATCACTTTTCAAGAAAGGGGCGGCCAAGAGGTGAAGTTGACGGGCGACGGGAGGACTCAGACAGATGACCCTCACGTCCAAACGCTGGGACCTTATGCATTTGTCCACTGCTGGCTGGCCAGACTGCCAATTGAGACTGATTATCCAGAAATCTAAGAATTTTGCTTTATCGACCCACGTGCGTATTAGTGTTAACAACATCAACTGATCGCCGAAATGACTAGGAAGGATGTTCTTGTTTTCGTGGAAATCAGCAGTCTCCGGTGCTGCAGAAAAATACTCGTTTTCAGAGAATCATGAATAAGCAATTGTATCACACTAGCTTTGACCACTATCAATTGGGATAAAAGTGTTTTTAGTTTCTCGGTTGACACTGGTCATATTTAATGTGATGTAATAGAATGCTGATGAATCAGTGAAAACGAGCTTGTTCGTCATTTGGTATTGCGCTCAATCTATTATGTGAGATTATTAGTACGATGCTTATTTCCGTGAATATTTTCTGATCGTGTAAAAAACTGATCTTCCAAATGATAAACATAACTTACCTAACAACAAACGCGACCAGAGCAAAAAACACGACAATGGCGTCTAAAATGTTCCAAGCATCCCGAAAGTATGAGCCCGGGTGAAGTACCACCCCGAGATCAATTACCTTCAAAGTAGAAAAAAGCAGTCAGCAACTGTTTCATGACAAACATACACAAACCAATAACTTGTTTTTGAATAGAAAACTAAACATTTTTGAATACTCCCAGTGATGTCGGCAGTCTGCCCTAACAGACCAAGGATGATCTGAATTTTTGCATGTGCTGTCCAACATAATCCGCAATAAGCCAAGCATATTCACGCAGAAAGCCACGGAACCATATCCGGGTGTGAAAGTGCAAAATTGCATCCTACAAGCGATGGTTCAGTTACTTCTGCTGGAAGGCTTGTCAGATTCACTGACGCCATCAAGGACATCTCTACACTGTTCGTGTGTAACTATTCTATTTGAGAGCCTTATTCGACGATCCTGTTACTGTCACTGTTGTCCTAATCATTCGTCTTGGTCTTCTTATGTGTTTCTCTCCATTCAAAAACAATTCAGGGATGCGAAACATAGATAGGGTGTGTTAGCTGAGTTGTTTTAATACTCGATACGCAGGGTCGGTCAGACTATCATCAAATAGCGACTTCAATTATCTGTTGCACATCCATCATTATTAATAGATGCTTCCTGTCCTACGCTGAGGCAGTAGCAAAGGGTATGCAAAACTGAGATCCTCAAAGGCTGACAACAGGATCAAGAGTGCGTATCATGTTCCGAATGACACTGCTTAGTAGGATAAATTAAATGACGATTCCGTTTTTGATCAGAGATGTTCTCTTTGGATGTGGATCACTGCTCGAAAGTGATTAATTGACGTACTAAAATGAATGTTACACAGAAAGATATTTCCCTAGTTGTACACAACAAAGGGATTGGATAGTGAAACGACTTTGGATAAACAGATCAGTTGTGTGCCTTCACTGAGAGCCTCTTCACTAAACTACACATGTTGTACCAGCTTATCTTGAAACTGTTTGGAGTTAAATGTGTTGTCATAGAGTCAAATAAGGTCAGCAATTCGGCTCGTTAGCAGATCTGTGACAAGTTTGTTGTCCCATCATTACTGTGAAGTGGTTTAATGATCCATTTAGTCAACTCATCCAAGTGGCTTACTAGCCAGAGTGAAAAAGCGATGTGTGAACTTAGACAGACATTAGATATGGTTGGGCAGACGTACCTTGAGAACCAGCTCCACGGTAAAGACCCCGGTGAATGCGTAATCAAAATGTTCCAAAATCGTGTTGCGTCTGGCGTTCTCAGAGACTGGATCCTCGGCAGCCAAAGCAATACTGCTCGCACAAATCACAATCATGATGAACAGATCAAAGTAGCGCAAGTTGACGACAAAATGACAAAATCGTCGAATTCTGCCTCAGTGGAATTCACGAAAATGGCACAAGAACGGAGGAAAAAAGGAGACGAGGTATACGCAACGGCACAGAGGCTGACATAAGGGTAACAAAATAAAACTGTCCAATATCTTATGACAATAGTTTTACTAGGTTAACGGTAATGAATACCTTTAATTTTTTAATTCTATTATTAGTGAAGCCATGGCACAGATAATTTCCAGAAAGATAGCTACGACCAACAAAACACTGCCGGGTGAGGAAGTTGACCAGCAATGGGAAGGATCAAATCTAAAACCTTCATACCGAAATTCCGTAATGCCAACCGTTTGACAACCCTCGGTTATTGTTTTCTGACGTTATCCGCGGCGTTGGATCTCGGGGTTAAAAAGACGTAGAAATCGCGCAAAAAACGTGCTCAAAAATTTAGATGTATTTTTGGAAATCGGCTCAGGTTTTCAGGTCATGCCAATGGAGTTCCGATAAGGTCACCAGAAGGTTGCTCAACATGATCTTTGACTAGGGCCATGTCACCGTTGCATGGAATAAGAATTGACCTTGAATAGTCAGCTTAACTTTTTCGCACATATGGCAGGCGATCCAGTCAATCTTGTACATTGGAAGTGGGCTTTTGTTTATCAAAGTACGAAAAGGCTCGTTCAAGTCCGATATTACGACCATTTTAATTCATTATGTTTCAAACAACTAGTGATCGGGATCAAACGAGAATACATCCTTCCCAGCAGGGTGACCGGCGTGCCGACTGTATAAGTCAACCTGCTTTGTTCTAATCCACCCAATACCCATTGAATCAATCCACGACGAGGATACGTCGCCCACATTTGCTTGCGAGTAGTGTGTGGGGTTGATGTTTTCTATGCCTGACTGATTATCTTTTGGATTACAGCTTTCACATGCAAACTTCGGATGATCCGGTCAATTTTGTTCTCTGGAATCTCTAGACTCGTGTTGCGTTTTCTATAAGGCTCATCACTGGTGCACACAAAACACTGCATCCAGGACTGGGACTGATGCCAACTGGAAAGTGACACCGGCTCCGACCGAGACTCATTAGAACTGCCGAGTTCATTGGGAACACATAAATTGGAAAACAAGCTCATTTCTGGTCACACCTACTCGCGTCACTACGTCACAGTACATTAGGAACGATTTTGGGGAATGTAAATAGTCAGAAAAAGAGATTATCCGTATTCCACGCGTAATCTAAAAATAGTTAAACTTGTTGGGTCAATTATTATTTTGTGTAGAGTTTGGATTTCCGTAGATTTTGGGCTAAGGGATTTGAAGAGCACTCACGAAGTGCTGTTGAGTTATGGATGGAGGATTGTGCACAGAGATCGCGGCAGCTTCAACTGAGTTTAAACACAACGCTTGGTCGACGTAGACTGCTAACCTCAGGGTATTAGAATATACTTCATCAACAGATAATGCAAAATCCCTCTTGAAGAATATATAGTACATCAAATAATCCAAACAACATCTGTAATCTTTTAATCAACGATCACGGCTACTCGTTACAATGACATTGGACATTTTTTACGTTCCACATTAGATTATGGCTACTGACGACGATATAAGTACCAAAGTGTGAAAGGATAAAAACGTCTTAGAACTAGCCATCTGGCTCAGTTCGTAAGTGTATAGTTCAAGCACACAACCGTCCTTGATAGTAATAACAAGTTTCCTAAACTTGTAAATTGGCGTTCTGTTAGACAGGATAATTATTCTTACTATCATCTGTCACACATCCCATGCGAAGTCATCTGAAGCACAATTGTGCCTCACGAAGACTGTGCCCACCAAAAAAGGCAGCAAGGGCTCATTGCTTGGTGCCGCCAAAAGCTTATTTGTCTAACGAATGGGAATGAGGTCCACCAACCAATGTAAATCCATCATTTAATCAGTAAAAACATACTATTTAGTAGGTGTCAACAGCGCATATACGCATGGTCTGTCGCCCGGTCTCAGTTTCATGCCCGTTATGAGTGCAGTCTATGACATGGATAGCTACGGTCCGTCCAACTGAAAGGTAAAGAGCTGAAAGATAATTATACTGTTCTCCGGCTCTGTTGAAATTCAGCTCTCACGATGAAACTTCAGTCTGCCTGAGTGACCATAGGCCCGGATAGCGCGCTGCTTGCCTTCAGTAAATGCTGCATGGAAATCTTTCAATTCACCTAGGCTCCTTAAAGAGATGATTTTCATCAGAGAATTTCCCATCTGGATTTTGCCTGCGTGGGGAACGGTAACGAAAGAGTAAGGTGTCGTGTATTACCGAATACCAATAAAATAGTGGGGTCAGTCAGGAAATCCAACTCAGTCACAAGTGATCATTCTGACTTCCTGACCAGATGGGACTCAATAGCTATTTAATTCTGTCGATTCTCAGTCGGTCTAATAAAGCATTTGCATAGCGCTACTGCAGTTTTAAGCCGTGTCCTTGACGTTACTATCACATGGGGAAGTACTATGGTTGTGGAGTACTGTCTGAGTACTATCTGCATCCCCATCTGGGATAATCAGTCATCAACCGCGTCTACTATCAATCACCATTAGTCATTCCCCTCTAGGTCTAGAAATAATGCTCAAGTTGAGATGACATGATTCTCGCCTTTTTAGGGGAAGATTAATGTATTCGTGGAAATATCAAGTCCATACTCAAACCTGTCCAACTGTCTTATACACCATCCGTTTTTCATGCCAGCATCTTGTCGGCTAGATTTCAAACTGACATGGTTAAACTGACTTTGTGGTGAAAAGCTGATTGGCTAATACACTCATTAGATGGTTTATTCGATCTGTCTTTCCGAAGTCTTGCCGTCTCCTCATGTTGTCGGAAAGCGCACACAGATTAACAGAAACAGATTGCTTCTGTTTGTGTTTACCGCGTGTGCTTCATCCACAACGGTCCAT
Source organism: Fasciolopsis buskii (assembly GCA_008360955.1). Taxonomy (NCBI): domain Eukaryota; kingdom Metazoa; phylum Platyhelminthes; class Trematoda; order Plagiorchiida; family Fasciolidae; genus Fasciolopsis; species Fasciolopsis buskii. Next base: position 16,000 of record LUCM01004278.1, on the reverse strand, counting down.
CGCCGTGATACAAATGAGACGGCTTTGTTTGCCTTAGGCACAGGCACGGCGAAACTCTCGCCCCTTCGTCGCAAGTGCCCCGCGCTGATCGTTCAAACAGTGACACTGACCTTCCGTGGTCAAGCGGATGAGATATGTCACCGAGACGGTCGCAGGTTTCAGTCCCAGACCCGCTGGCCACTTTGCTGGCGGATAACGCTTTGTTGTTCCACAGCTCCCTAGTAAGGCTGACCTATTTGTACTTTATATGATTCTGAAAAATTCCAGGTTGATTGTCTGTTTCCTTCTCCCCTGTAGTAGGCCCTAGTGGTTATATTTGATAAAGCACTACAATCACACATAAAGCATGTCAGAAAAAAACTTACGTGAATCTCTTTCTCTGGAATATGGAACTTTTATGTTTATCAAGGTGAGGTAAACAAATAAACAAAGGGGAAAACCATACGGAACTTACGCATTTGTTGGAGCAAAAATGAACATTGAGCTGTACGGCAAAACCGGTCTGCCTTGAACTTGCACACCAGAACCCTGGAGTTTCGCAGTGTCGTCACTTTCCATTGAATTGTAATTCATCATTCCCACTGTCCATGATCCGGTAGGAAAAACAATGCGGTCAGGTTGGATAACAGTACGATGTCGGTGAGTCGCAGTGAGATAGTTACCAGAAAGATAGGTCTCTGTGTGGCCGCATAACGGAAGTTAGATTTTCTTATGTAAACTGCTGTTAACTTCGACTGATCTGAACGTCATTCCTGCATTCATATGTTGTCTTTATTCGGCTGAGCTACCAGACCACGCCTACTGGTGTTGATCCATTCATTTGTCCAAATGACGTAACTTGAATACATTTGCCGTGGTAATTAACTTCATAATAAGACTGACATTAATACGATTTTCCACATGAATCAACCATGTTCGATCTGTTTGAATTCACTAACGAATTTGATCGTAGAGTCCGGTTTGGCCCATATGACAAACGGTTTACGTTGTATGGCAACATCTGGACGAGACGAATTTAGCTGTTTCATAAAGAGTACACGGGTTCTGGCACGAACGATGGCTGTTATCTTCGCATTAAGGTTCGAGAACGCGGGGTTTTACTTATGCGAAATCATTTGTCCGTCTAACCAGAATCGAGTGTTGAGGATGTTACTTGTTCATTAATCACGGGCTTTAATCACCATTATTCTGCAGAAGACTCTTGTTAGGGCAGACATAAACTCATAATTTAAAAAAGCTACATGCATACGGCGTTAATTAAATCACTGCAGCGAAACAAATTAACTTAAATTCTTTGGAGTACAAAAATATAGTTGACCTAATGGACAAGTTAACACTTACCGTGATTCAGTGGCATTTTCCCTATAGGTAACACGTCCTGATTGGCAAGTGGTGTATCCAGCGGACAAATTGGTAGCTTCTCATTCTCCCCCGGAGACGTTTCACCTGTTCGATGGTGCCTACATGTCATTTGTTAAGAAAAGTTAGAGATATCAATTATGGCTTTGGTCACAGTGACTGCGTTGTCGTTGTTGCTGTCTGTGATGGTGATGACGATGATGATATTTTATCTTCTATCTTTTACTTTCTTTATTAATGAAACAACAATGTACATCAATTTTCAAGAAGGGGGCCGCGGCCAACAGAGGACTGGCAAGTGAGGAAGGCGACCGGCGAGAGGAAGATTCGAACCCGCGACCTTCACATCCAAAAGCCACGGTCTTATCCGTTTGGCCACCGCCATCCGAGGCATCTTTGTTACTAGCACGTCTGCGAATCGTTCGTGCAATCCCGTACCAATTATTTCATGCGATTCTATCTCCCATTCAACTTTTACATTCCCAGAGTGAGTAACTAAATAAGTCCAGCGGTTACCTAGAAAATTTATTGTTCAGATCTCTACACAGGGGAGAAGCTTACCACTTGTTGAACCATGCTTGCCCATTGTCTCCGGATTAGGTAATTTTGGATGGAGTTCGTTAAACTTTACTCGTTTGGAACGTCATCTACTGCTGCGTCCTTTTATGTCTGTCGAATTTCAGGCACCTTTGCATTCACAAGAAAATGTTCTCATGCTTTGTTCTTGTCTTATTTTTGCTATAATAACGGTGACCTGTGCTCCGCGTATTCGTTTCGTATTATGCGTGCGATTTTTTTGCGATTATCCGAACACATTTGAATCTCTATTAGGTCATTTTATGACTGTTATGTTAACAGTGATTGGGTGGGAGCGGCTCAAACAAAAGAAGATTAAAGCGAGATTCTGTGCCAATCCCTTCTCCTCGACCTGCATGATCACCGAATAGGGATTGAAATCCGTTGTCTGACCCGTGCTTGCTTCTACTCCGACCTGCTCACCGTGAGATAAATCAGTAAATCGTCAAGAGGCTGTGTCGACTTATGCATTCTTTTGGTGATATCCCAAATAGGTGCATTCATTGGTTTGTCGCTCATTGGATGTATTGTCAATGGGGTAGAAGAGTCTTGTGAAACTATCATTATCTTTCGCTCAGTAGTGTCGAATGTTTTTCGGAATCGTGGTTGCTTTGGTCTTTTCTTGCCGAGTGGGCACTTCTTTACCAGATCTCCTGTAAGTCTGGACATCTGTCACTAGTATCCTCCAAAACACGGACAGCCGTTCACTGTTGCCGATCCCTCAGTTGTTATTGCACATCGCTCAGTTTTCTGGAAAGGAACACCAACATAATTAGCTTTGATTATGCGCATTTTTGTTGAACCCTTACTTCTTGGTTGATAGATGGATAGCGATGGGGTCGGATGCTGCCTGCCACCTTGTTGTTGATTCCACGGTAGCTAGATCAAAATATGCTGTGTCAAAAAAGTCGTCATCCTTCGTTAAATGGAATTTGAAGCATGGAGAAGCAGAAACATAACCGGTGGCACTTTTGTTTCTTACACATGCGTCTCTCTTGGATGGGGAATCTTCAGCCAAGTGTACACAGTATCATATTACCTGTATTTGGTTGATCTGTCGTTCAATGTGTAGCTGCTGAAAGCAGGTCTAGGAGACAGCAAGTCTTTGAAGTCTGCCCAAGTAGACGGATTTTTTTCACCGTTTCCCACGGCCTTATATCCTCTAGATGTGTTAGGTTGCTTAAGTCGAACGGCTACTGCAAACGTTCCAGTTTCCCATAACAGGAAACTAATCTCGATTGGGGAAGTAGCTAAGCAATACTTTCAACCCGCTGCAGAACTCGTCCCTTGTTATCTCGGTATGTTAATGTAAGGGACAGATGGCGATAGCTGGCAGGTTCAAAGGCCGGGAATGAAAATGAGCTGTAGCATTTCGATTGAGTATCATACCAAGCTCTACGAAACCAGGGCCTTATTAGCTCTGCTGTTAAAACGGTCACAGAACTGTGAAAAGCCAGAATTGTCTTTACGTCGGCTGTGATGGGCTTGTAGCTGCTGTCCGTTTTATCAGGCGGCCTGGACTCGCAAGCGCAAACTGCGACCCCGGGCAACCACTTTGCCAAAGAGACCAGGTGACATGTTCAACGTTAGTTATAGCGAATAATAATTAAAAAACCTTTAAATGAGTAATCGGAGTGGCAGTCCAGTCTCTCTCTCTCTCTGTAGCCCACGGATGGTCAAGTACCATCTGCCTGGAAGAAGGAAGTTTTATTGTTTCGCTGATCGAGCCATTCATACTCGTTTTGGTATGCCAGTGCTATTTTCCCAAAGCATCCTGTCTGATGTTGGTGTATGATCATCAATGGTCCCTAGAAGTTTGTTCGTCATTCCGTGACTATAACCCGGGGATCTAGGAAACCATACTGTTTGGAGAGTTTTCATTTGCCGTCTTTAGATCTCGGTTATCCAATCAGGAGGAGCTACCTTACGGCGCTAGAAAACTTTCTCGTTGCGGTTTTTAATCTCAGCGGTTATCAACCTGCTTTAGCGGGCGGATCGCGCAGTTTGCCGAGTTATGGCTGTTATTGCATGCATCAGTTTCGTGAAGCCACTGATAAAAGCTGGGCTGTCGATAAAGACCATGGTGACGAAAGTCATCCCAGGCAGTAATGAGAATCTACTGAGTCGGAATTAATACGTCCTTCTTCCATACACCCAGATTTACTGGAAATTCACGTGACACATTTAATGACATCACCGGTCAGTTCGGCTCGTAATGGATCGGAAATTCTCGAGGGAGAACAAAATAGAGTTTGTTCTCGACAAAGTAAAGCTATCAGTGATAAAAGTACATCTATAAATAATGGACGTGTAACTTCCCATTTGTTTATAAGTAGTACTTTGATTCTTTTGACGAGGTGTCTAGTGACTCCAGTGTGAAATCGCTTTACATTTTTTGCCGCATGCTTTATGAATCTTGTTAAGATGCGGTTAACTATACGATTAGCTGACTGTTCACTTTCTGCAGGATATTATGCTTGGCTGATAATATTGGGGTTCAGTCTATGGCCTGTTACTAAAACGAATGAATCCGAAAATTAGGCTTGTTTTCACTGGATGGAGGCGGTTGTTCTGTTTACCTTACCAAGGGATCTAAATTTCACTAAAACACATCATATAGCTCCTTCTGTACATTTATTTTTCTTGTCTACCATGAATCATTGAAAAGTAATGACCTGAAAAATGGTCAAATTTTTGTCAGCACGCACTAACTGTTTCTGTTCGCTCTACGTTGCGGGTGTTTCCTCTCCCCTTATCCGACAATCTCATTGTGGAGAAAAAAACGTGACGATTTACCTGAGTGGTTGTAAATGGCCTTGATATGAAGGTCCACTTTCATCCAAATTGGGATTACCTATCACTAAGGTTTTTACAATCCTTTGGTAAGTGATAATATTGAATCCACGTTTCTTTGCAATCTTTCTCGAAGCGAAGAATAACCTTTGGCTTGTTTTAAGAGATAAGATATTTGCTGGAGACAGTCAATGTTTTGTGAATATGACCTTGGGACAAGTGCGCAGAACTTTCAAATACTATTTACGATATTTGGTAGTTTTTAATTGTCGTTTTCAGATAGATTCATTCTGATAATCAACAAATTGAACTGACCCTAATGTAGCCCACAGTTTGGTTCAGTAGAAAAGCGACTGTCTTCCGGAAGTATTACAATCTCTGACATATTTACAATCGATTTGATTGACAGCTGACATAAAAAATATTGCCCGTGATAACGGAAAGGCCAGCTGGCTGGTGTTTTCCCCGGCAATGTTTGCTTGAAGAACACCGCAGTACACGTCAAAGTTGATTCACTGCTTAACTTGTTCAAATGTGACAATTAAAAGTGAAAACAAATTACTTATCCGACGGAACTTACAAAGTACTCGAATTTGTTTGCGAATTCGAATTCTGTGGGGGCGTGTGATTTGGTTGGCCGACTTCAGCAAGATCGCCGTTCTCGACCGTAGAAGAGTCAGCCGCCATGGTTTCTTCCACCGGCTTTCAGTCGATCGTAAAGAGACGAGGATAAAGAGATAACGTAAACGGGGTGGAAACATGACAGAATTAGGTCAGACTAACAGTGTGAGAACTGAATTTCGTTTGGGCTTGTTAACCACGATTCACTGGACCGTTTCATATCTTTGTTTTTGTTGTCGAGAACTGTGTTTAATTTTATGAAATCACAACTTGTTCTTAGTTAGTCATTCACTGACTGACTTGCTTGCTTATTGTTCTGATAACAACTGGGCCAAACAGAAGATTGCTGTTTTATTTGGAACTAGGAGTGACCTGCAATGTCTCTAGGAAGTTCAGTTCACAAATATTCAAGTAGATAATATGCGCATAAACATGAATTTGTGGGAGACTAGAGGATAAAGGATATCTGCAGTCGAGACAGACCACACACGACCCTGTGCATAATAATAATCTGCCTCCCGAGTTCCAGCTCAGATACTCTTATCCTATCGCGTCACTTCGTTTGTTAGTATGAAATTTAATGTCGTCAGCGAAAGTTGTGTTCGGAAGCCGAATAGAATGAACTTCAGAGATTTGCTCTTCTCTGATGGGCGTTAAGTAGAAATGCATGAAGTTATATCGTTCAGCCCCTTGTGCATGGATAGTGATGTGGTCGCACTAAATCAATTACATTCCTGTATTCGGACAGCGGTGCCATTTGTGACGTAATATGGGTTTGAAATTATATCTGGTTAGGTTATCGTATTTCATCATCGTTCTTTTTCTGCCTACTTTCTCTTCTTTTTCATCACTTTTGATAGCAGCTTCTGCGTTGTTAGGATGCGCACAATGGACCTTGTTCATCCTAGACGAGCGGGGTTTTAGAATCATGCTGATCATCTTCTTCCCCTCAATAGTTACAAGGCACATTCTTCCAGTCAGTGGATTAAAAGCAATATCTTGTCTCTTTTGGTAAATCAACTTTGACCTAATACCTACCAAAGAGAAAAGGAAAGACTAATGATAAATTCATGTCACGGGAGACGAGAGTTGTTATAACATGATTAATCAGAAAATATAATAGGAATAATGACAGTTGTGTCCATTGAAAAAGAGGAAAGAAACAAAATTTGCAGGTTTTGATACGATTTCGCTATGCTCTTGCCAGTTAACATGCGAGCGTCATGTGACTGGCCGTGTGACACTTCTCTTGGTCTCGGGAAAAATCAGTTGGAATTATTCCCACGCCTTCTATGCCACAGAAAATTTATTGTTCAAAGTACAGTTTCATCCAGATGGGTTCTGCAGCACAAGTCCTAATGTTGTATCGCCCATATCCCTTTAAATCATCCTTCTGCAAGAAACACAACGACATGTGTTAACAATAGGAGATATAATGTCGTCATGAAATAATTCGCCACGTGATATCATCGTTCAACTCACCACTAAGAAACCACGAAAGCACTGTTCACCTGTTTCATCCCTGTTAGTAATCATCAGCAAGGTCGAAATAAGGCTGAAATAGTTGTGAAGTGCTTCCATAGTTTTCCTGATATTACATGGCGAATTACTTCACGAAAGCGCAAGGGTGTTAGTTGGGAGGCGGCCCATAGATGACCGTCTCGGCCCTGGTAAGCACTAACAGTAGGTCTTTATCTCGAAAAATGCCGTTCTTAACCAATGTTCTGAACTCGCGAATTCACTCAAACACATCTGCGGTCTATGTTCAAGAATTCTGGCTCAATCAAAATGTTGAGAACAACTTGGCACTTGGTGTAAACTTTCAATCTTTTTGTCAGAACAGAGTTCAATACAAGAAGAAAAATGGCAGTGCTGTAACCTACATAAACAGTGAATATGTCGGCAGGTCCACCATTTTATTCGGTTTCTTCAGTCTTGGTGTTAATTGTGCGGTGGTCAAACCCCACCCCAAATTCCACCCTTATTGTAGCACAATAATAAGTAATGTGTTTATCGCTTCATTTTGTTTTGTACATGGTATCAGTCTGTTCCACGAGGTTTTCGTACGTTTTGGTTGGTATTTTACGCTTTACTGTTGGTCATACCCTCAATTATCTCGTATTCCCTTCTAGCTTAGTTAACATGTATCTTATTCCTACTGAAGGATATTCCAGTTTCAGACAGTAAACAATCGTTCTAATCTCTTTCACGTATGATTATATGCTCCTAATTAGTCTAGTAACTCGTCTATCATTTCAATTAGAACCGCCCCTTGTTTTTACGGTGCAAACCACTCATTTGTCAGAAAGAAATAGACCAATATATCTACCTCATGAAAATATGTCTCTGCTCCAAAGATCTTTACCCCAGTGTTTTCTTGGTTTTCCTTCGAATACCCTGTTTGTCGCTAAACCTAGTCACAAACACACCAAATGAAATTTTCGACCTGTGCCGTCCCATTAAAACGGTATTGTTTAATAACGGCAAGATGACTTCACCGACAAGTCATTCCCTCGGACGACTGAAGCAGGCGTCATGATGGAGTTGCGATGAAAAGCTGATCAAACCAGAGTTAAATTGCTTGAACTCGTCCTTCTCTGATCACTTTTCGGTCACTGCCGGCAGTTAGACGTTTTGGCATTGTATCCAGCTTCTAGGTTAGCAACACGATCGGTTGCCAATTCGAAGAGCGGATTCCGACATTCTGATTGCCTCATTCATTCACCCTTCACCTAACACCCTATCTTCGAGCACAGTGTCTGTTTCACAGGGAGTTGAGCCTTTTTCTTTAGAGGAAATATTCAAGCCTCTTTAATCCTCCATAACTGCATTTGCTGCTGGTCCGGAAGGCCTATCATCCACACCTCTCAACTTGACAACGAGTTATCTCTTAAATGTTATGTCTGCGCTTGCCAACAAATGTTTTTTTAGCCGTGCTATTCCCTCTCCACGGAAATCTGCAACGATCGTTTGCCTCCCCCCTGCACACAACCTCCAACATATTATCAAAACAATTTCGTCCCACTGCCATTACCTGTTCTGCACTGAAATTGACTGAATACGTTGCCTTCAATTGTTCTAGTTGATCTCTTATTATCTTTAAACATCCAGTTAATTTTGCTTATAGGCCGGACAGGTGTACTTTGGACGCAGTCGTCTCACTCTGGCATTTTCTGTCCACAGTTTTAACCGTGCCCGTGAAGTCAACATTAGTTCTCTGCCTTCGACTAGGTTCCCCGTTGGTTCCTTCTCCGTTAGTCTGAGCCTTTTGGACATCCCTTTTTACACTGTTTTGGATGAAGGACTACTTTTCCAATGGGACTTAGTTAGCTAAACTGGTATATCACTTAACTAGACCTTATCTAGTAGCATCGGCGTTCTTCAAATTCCCTCACTTTCTCGAACACTCGCCAATTGACGCCGTTCTCGTTCCCAGAGCCTAATATGTGAAATACTTAAGTGTTGCGATTGAAACCAGTTTCTGATAGTCTTTGCGTGTCATCTACTTTATCGGGCGTATAGGTCACCAGTGTTTTCTAGTCCATAGACTGGGACAGTTTGGGGCAAACCAAACTGTCATTACCTCTTTTGACCATCACTATATTCGCCCTATATTACCCGGCGCTGCCCCTTGTACTCCCGTTACCAAGATCTGTCTATAAGTAGTTTAACTTTCTTTCTGATAAAATATGCCACTAGGACATCAAGGAATCCATGAAAATTCTCTTAGACCTTTCGCATCCCTTGTATAATGATCTATCACTCTGCCATTCGCATGAATCCACTCGTTCAAAGTGTCCGCTAATTTTTTTCACATTATATTTTATAGCACTTTTGCCCTTCTATACTTAACACACACGTTCTGGTTAGGAAGGATGAAACAACAATATACAGGAAGTGTGCTGCGGAAAATTGATGGCTGCCAAGTGGGAAGTTGGTCGATTTCGGGACGATTCGACGTGCGCAACATTCAGGCTGAAATGTCGAATTGTTAACCGTACTGAACATAACGACTTTGAAGGTGATCCAGACTATCGCTACTCTTACTTTTCTTGCATAATCTTGCCTCTCTCATAGTGTACACTATTTTACTTGCAGTTATGATGACACTTACAAGGGCAGGACAAATTGGCAACTGTCGAAAAAAAACCAAAGCATATCTGTGAATGGATGAAGAGACGAATACTAGTAGAAGACAGAACCGGTGATTATTTCAACCCGAACCTTAAATCATTTGTTGCCAAGCCGTTGTTATGTAATGTCAACCCGAGACTAAACAAACTGATTTAAATTCAGCCGTAGATTCCAGTTCTGACAGGTTAAAAACAATTAGTCCATGCAATTCAGCCGCCTTATAGTCAAGTCTGTTTCCAAAAGATGTACACAGATTTTATCATGTACCCGTTCGCTTCATTAACTTGCTTCGTTTCCTTTTTAAAACAACGTTGTTCTGTGTAGATGTCTGACAACAGTAAATCAGAATGTCTTAAACTCGCCAAATTTGTTTTCTCTACTTTCGCAGGACGTGCATATGTCGAAAAAGATCTTTCAAGTATTTCTTCTATCTATTTTGCGATTACTACGAAGCAGCCGGAATATATCGCAGGGACATAATAGCGACCGGCCACTTCGTATCCATGGGCAAGTCATCGAAGGTTGTGGGTGTTGGAATAATGGGGTCAAAATGCTAACTCTTCGGTCATTTGTCTAACAGCTAATTTATCTATGTTTCATAATCAAAAACAATATAAATCAAATAGCACACGTGTTCCAGCTCAGGTTTGCAATGAGACACATCAGTAATTTTCGTACATGGATGATACACAGATTGGTTTTCAAGGAACTCTCAAAATCAAGCTTCCTAGTTGCTCACTTGAATTTCATTCTGAGTAACTGGCTAATACCATTATTCATGGAAAATTGCTCTTTATTTTACTAATTGAAGTGCATGTAGAAAAAAACCGATGTTCCTGTTTTCGGGCTCAGATTTTGAGAACATTTTCGTCTCATCTTCGAAGCATTTATGCTCAAACGAGTTAGTGATCAAGTCATAGAAGGGCTACCTAACTTCCACTGGCTTTTTCCTGCGTCTCTAGCTTATCCGAACCATGGATGTGAATTATTTCCCATTTTCGACCGGAAACGGTGAAGTACGGACGAGAAAAAAATTGACGAGAAAAAAGTAAAGCTTAACTAACTTTGTAAATAAAGCTTGACAATGCGGAAAATTGTTGGGTTGTTTTGTTGTCTAGTAGCAACGTCATTGTTGCGCAATGCTTCCGTTTCATAGTTGTCGTTGCAAACCGCTTTGTCAAATTTCTTACATGAAATGACTTCCACAGGATGTACCAGTATGCGTATCACCAATACACCCAATAATAATCGATTCCAGTAGTCCCGACACAGACTGGACAGATCAAGGCAAGTAACACGTGAACATGTTAGCGGTTTAATAGGTGCGAAAACCAGTCAACCTCGAAGAAGGAAAATTTGTTTTATAGTACAGTACAGTACACTCACCTCTTCGCGTCGCTTGGCTAATTCCTCCTCGGCCTCGGTTAGCTCCTGCGCATTGGCCAAATTGTCCACAGCGATAGCCAGGAAGACATTCAACAATGTATCTAGTTGCGTTCACAAATGTTAAGCAAACGGGCGAAATGTGCGACTGGGAAGCTGCTCTTTGACCATACCAGCTTCGCTGATTAGAACCAGGAACTTGGTCACAAGGTCACCATATTTTTCATTTTCCTGACATTCGTACGATTGTGCGGTTTCTGTGTGTCCGATTCCGGACACTGCAAGACATACCCCATTGGGACCCTTAATCAATTAAGTGCAATGAAGAGTAATCTTTGACCTGACGGAGAACAGCCAAGTGATTCATCTAGTCGCGACAGATCTCCTTTGAAGACCAGTGGGTGGCAGAATATTTTGTTCCATTGTCCTCCAGCATTAGTTGCTCTGATGCAGAACTAGCTTTCGGGAGTTATTCCAGAAATCCTATCGATCCCACGTACAGCCGGCCCAGAACACAGGATTTATTTTGCACTGAATTATCCCCTGTTTAAGCAAACCCTTGTGATTTGTTCCTTGGAAGAATTTCAGTTATCAGTCAGTTGAAAAATATCATAAAGAACCACTACACAATATGCTATAGTCATTTGTTCGGTGGTTTTTCCCCGGATATGTCAAATTTGGTGGACTCATCAGCAAACTGATCTTCTTTAGATATTTTCACATTTTTTTAACTGGACTTAAATCCGATAGCTTGGACGTCCATGTGGTCAGTATTCTTGTAGTGACTCTCACACCATAAATGCGTGCGTTGACGAAAACTACTTATCAAAAGCAAAATGACACCGTTTTCATTTACGCAGGACTTGTCGTCCCAATGTGTATGTCCAGTCGTGGGAAGAACCAATTATTGGTCAATTGGACATTTTCAAAGCGTTCTTGGCTCTAAGCTCAATTAGACTGGATAGCACGAATACTGCGTCCAAATACTTATGTGGGGACACTTACGAAAATGGACAGCTATAACAAGCGGCCAATTTTGTCACCAAATACGTTCTTGACAATCTGGTTAATCGCCATCCTTCGGTTTTTCTGGAAGCGGGACTAGAATGGTTAGAAGACATAACGGAATATTTTGTTTGATATTAAAATACTTTCCAAAACTAGTATTTAGTTCATGGAAGAACATGAGGGCCAATCCTAGCATGACTCTTCTACTGTCTTTTTCTAGTTGATTCTCGCGAAAGAGTGGAATGGTTCCGTGGGTGACACACAAAGAATAGTAGGTTGATTGGATATAAGTTACTGAAAAATCTTTGGAATGAATATAGCTCTGTTCATTTCGAGATCTCTGTTCTTGAAGCTCTACGGAGCCACGAAAGAGGGTAAGTATTCTCCTCTTCGTTTGTTACTCGATGCGACCAATGGAGTAGCGCGTAATGAAATTCGATTGTCTCACAATCTCATTTCGGGAACCGCGCAGCAGACCTTGACTGATCTCAGAACTAGTTAATCAAATGATTTTCCTACGTCTGTCCCTTTTTTGACCAAAACAGACAAACAGCAAGCGCCAGTTAACCTTATTGAAAGGATACAGTTGCCAAAAAGCATAACCAGAACAAAATAAACGCTGTAGATCGCCCCGCCACTGGCCACACCACCTTGTGCGCGAATTCCATTGTACATCACCGAATTCCAGTCTTCTCCTGTAAGGATCTGAGTGTGAAAATAGGAATAGAAAAGCGCAGACCGGAAAGGGGACGGATAAGGCAAAAATCAGTAAACAAGATAAAACAGATGAGGGATTGACACGATTTCACGGCTAAGTTCAATTCTCATGAACATGAAGGTCATTATGCCATACAATGCGTTTTTATCCCTATCCTACAGCTTTTCCCAGTCCATAATCCAAAGTGCATAAGCAAAAGAAATATAAACAGTGGATTAGAAGAAACCGGAAGCAAAACACTAAAAGCTGCGCCATTTGGCCATGGTACCTTACACTTTGAATGGACTTGGCTGATCCGAACCTAAGTGTATTAGTCAAGTTCGACGGTAATGTTTCGCAGACTTTCTGGGTAGGTTACATACTGACTATCCATCATTACAGGGGCAATGAATTTAAAAAGAGGATGTATCAAAATAAAACCATATTCATGAGGGCCCGCCCTAACATTTCTACCAGTACAACCATAACAAACATATTTATTGCCCCTTTTAGCTCGCAACGCATTATCACATCTTTTTTGACCCTTTTCTAGTACTTATTGTTTCTCTTCTTGAGGGTAATCTGCATATTATTGTTGATGATGTCAATGATGCATCGCCGCAGCAACTGACTGTGTTTCATTTGACTGATCTTTGCGTTTCTCCCACTAGAGTCGATTCCGTTTTAGAAAGAGTTATTACCAAACCCCCCGGGATTTATTTTCCCTGAAACTGTGTACCCCAATTTCAAGTAGCTTCCTTTAAGGCCCAAATATACTCTAGGTCAACTTTCTATTCCTTCAGGCGAACAAATCAAATCCGAGTTCTTCTCCGTAACCCTTCACGCAACAACATTGTTCTTCCTCAGAAATCCCTATCGCTAGCATCTACCTGTTTCTCTTTTGAACCCCTGCTCAATGACAATGTCAAAAATTTCACAGAGACCGCCAACGCAATCTTCGATAATTGCTGCCCATCAGAAACACTATTCGTCTAAAGTGGCCGTATCTTTATCCAGAAACTGAAATCTCCAAGAAGATGCAGGGGGCACTTCGACAAATCTTGTAATAACTCAAGCGTTCTGTACATTTCCAACCTAATAAAACCTGAAACCCAACGCATCGACATGACTTTCGCCAACCAAATCTTGAGTGGTGAGACTAACCGATTCCTGTGGCAAGGCATTCAACTGCTGTGTGTAAAGAAAAGGAAATGTGAAATGTTCTGTGGATGTCGACAGCATCAATCACACTTTCATCCATACTTCCGCTTATACTCCGACCATAATTGGACAGGGTGATGATATGACAGCTACAAGTTTTCTAGAGACGAGGTGCTCGACCTTCTCCGTAACACTAAAATTACCACAGCGGTTGGTCCTGATAGTCTGTCCTCAGCTCTTTTAAGGCATGGTGTTGTGGCCCTGACGGATGCATTTGCTTCTCTAATTAACTCATCATTAATCTCGTCTTCTAGCCCTGACTGTTGAGGACCCGTCACTAACATTTCAATCCCAAAATCTAGCGGCTCTAATGTTTTAGCGAAACAATTTCGCCATATCGCCTTAACGTCTTCTGGTCTTAAACTGACGAAGCGTGCTCTACTTAAGCACCTGCGTTCGTCCATCTATCTGCCTCAAAGCCCTTTTCGCTTTGTCTATAGATCTAACAGGTCCACTTTAGACACTGCCGCCTCCCTCACTCACCAAATTTGTAAGTCCTTAAACGCATCAGTGAAGTCTGTGAGTTGCGCCTGCCCAGACTATTCGTCGGCATTCGATTCCGACCCACGCCCTATTCTACTTCACAAACTGGAAACATTTGGTTGTCCCAGGTCTTTATTAGCATGGCTGTCTGATTACTTTACTAACCGAACCCAGTTCACACGAATGAGCGATAGAACTTCAAAACCGTTGAGTAACAACTCAGGAGTGCTTCAGAGTGCTCTTCTTTCACCGTTTCTCGTCTTCACTTACATCAGCCACTTATCAACTAACTCTCCCGGTCATCTGTTTAAGTATGCTGATGATTTTGCCCTCTCTTAAGCCATTTTGAACAAAGATGATTTTCAAACTTTTTCCAACAATCTATCTTCTGTTTGCGATTTCCCTGCACAAGTTGGTTTAAATCTCAATGCATCTATGTGTTTAGAATGTCTGTTCTCTCTTTCTCGATCGGCCTACCCATCCGAAAAGTTGTCCATAAACTCGAAAACTCCTACCAGGGTTTATTCTGTGAGATATCTAGGAGTTACTATTGATAAAATTGTGAAGTGGACTACTCACACTTCTACTTGTATGAAGAATCTCCGACGATTGTTATTTCAAAACCGGAAGCTTTGACACTGGAAAGTGGAACAAAACACCATCTTCCGATGTTTTCCAATCCTTCGATATTGCTCTCCAGTTATATATCCAGGTTTACTTAGAAAAGACTTCAAAATTCTTTGCCGGGAGCTATCAATTATTAGCCGGGTGTCCTTCATACCACTAATTAAATTTTCCCTCAATCCATGTGATCAACACTTATCAGCATGTGAGAAATTTGCTCTTCACGATCCCACTCATTCTCTGCACAATGATCTTTCAAAGTTTCGTCCTCATATTTCTGCACGATCCGCTTTTGATTCCATACCTTCTGAAATCAATATCTATAGGAAGTCCACTGTCTCATATTTAGCATGAATTTTGACAACCAGTGACGGCATTTCAGCCGAATTCCTGAACAACCTATCCTAATGTGCTCTGATTATTCCCAGATGAGTTTTTCATCATATTTTGCGAGGCGATGAGTGGAAATTTTCTCACATTTTGCCTCCACCTTTTTGTACTGTAATGCGACATTATTGATTATGCTTAAAAGTCCATACAACACAATACAATACAGTCTTCCCTTGCTATGCCTTTTCCAGAGACCAATCTCGTTACTTCATAATTGTCTCCAACTGTGTCACATTACATTACTCAGATAATACGGAAGATTCACAGGTTCTGAAGCACGGAGACCTTCTTCACGTCCCTCCCCCCGGCCGCTGTTCAATTCTCTACATGATCGTGCTAAACCATACTGTCTGTTAAGGATTATTGAGGAACTGACGGATGTCAAGGTAATGAGCTAAATGATAACTGGTGTATATAATAGTTTTTCATTGATCACTCACCCGTGCGTTAAAATCTATCCTCCCAATTAAAGAAATATCCGCGTCAGCAATGTGTTCCACGATGAGAACAGATTTTCATGAAATAATTCACCGTGTGATATCGGATTAACTCATAATTAGGAACGATGGAAGCACTGTACAGCTGTTTCATCCTTGTTAAGAATCATCAGCAGTGTATATCCACCGCGCCCGAACTGGGACGCGAACCCGAACAAGGACGAACGATTCTGAGTCGAACGCCTTAGCCATTACGCTACCGGGCAGGCTCTGA